>JARYGA010025068.1:0-34315 GCA_030545235.1 Helianthus tuberosus
TTAATATTCCATTTGTTGAAGTCCTAACCCAAATGCCTAAATATTCAAAATTTATGAGGGACTTTCTCACTCACAAAAGGAAAATTGAATCATTGCAATTAGTTAATTTAAGCGAAGAATGCTACGCCTTACTACTCAACAAACTCCCGCAAAAGAAGATCGATCCCGGAAGCTTCACCATCCCTTGTTCAATTGGGGAATCTCCCATTCGTAATGCACTAGCCGACCTCGGGGCTAGCATCAACCTCATGCCCGCATCAATGTTCGATCGACTCGGCTTAGGGAAAACAAGCCCTACAAAAATGATCATACAACTCGCTGATAGGTCCGTGAAATACCTACAAGGTGTCGCTGAAAATCTATTAGTTAAAGTCGGAGAATTTGTCTTCCCGGCCGACTTTGTCATATTAGATAGGGAAGAAGATACCGAAGTACCACTTATCTTAGGGAGGCCATTCCTAGCTACGGCCCACCCAGTGGTAGACATGAATGGTGGGACACTAACATTGAGGGTTGGGGACAAGGAAATGAAGTTCGGAGTTGGTAAGAGAGTAGAAGACGATGACCTGGTCAATTACATGAAAGTCATAGACTCAAGTTTGGATGATGCTCTCCGACGGTGCAACATGGGATGCAAAACATCCCACTTGTGTAACATATGACTGACTTTAGGGTCTAGCCAAGGACCCTTATAAACGTGGCGCACCACGGAGGCATTCCGCGGAACTATCCTTAGTTTAGTTTAGATTAATTTTTATGCTTTCTAGTTTAGTTTTAATTTTCAGGAATAAAACACACTCAGGGTGGTGAAGGATACTAAGGGAAACTTGCACCAACACCCCATGCACAAAAACAGAGCCTCCCGAAAATTTTTCCTCATTACAGCAAGTTCGGCACGGGCCGTGCTCAATCAACACGGCCACGTGCTGAAAGGTCTGCAGAAAATCGCCCAGTTCAGGTAACTGGACACGGGGCGTGTTCACTAAACACGCCCCCGTGCCCAGTCTTCTGTTACTTTCTGATGATTTTTGTTACTGGCAACCTGAACACGGGGCCGTGCCCGGACACCACGGCCTGTGTCCAGATGCCTAGTAACATAATTTTTTGTTTAACACGCCTTTTTACACATTCAATCAACCTAAAAACTTATTTTTGGGATACATTGAGGACAATGTGTAATTTAAGTGTGTGTGGGGGGGGGGATTCTAAAACCTTGAATTTTGCAAGTCCTAATTACAAGCCTTACACAAAACTCTATTGGAACCGCTAAACACCCCAATTTTTTTCAAAAATTTTTCATTTTTTTTCTTGTCTTGGTTTAGTTTGGGAATAACATGTTCTAAAAAGGTTAGATTTTTATAAATTTACAACCGATAGCGTCGTGATAAAAAAGGAACCAACATAAGAAAATTATGAAACAGCATGACAAATCTAGTTAAAATTTGATTATATATACTTGATCACATTAAAAACCCATTCCCACAAAAAGTGAGTTTTGAGCCTTTATTGAGCATACAAATACACATCTTAAAACTAAATGCTCATTTTTCGTTTCTTGTGTGAATAGCCGCTTGGTTTCTTACGACTCTAGAACTTCCCATGACGATACATTCCCGGTCCTTACCAACTTAAACCCAAGTAAGTAAATGATGGAGGCATTAGGACTAACCCTTTTTCTTTCAACGCCATTACTTTTTTTTTCCACCTACCCAAAATCCCCCTAGTTAACCCCTTTGAGTCGAAACCTTTTCATTTCCTTACCCAAAACAAACACCCTTTACCGACCAAAACCTTTTTCATTTTAAACCCTTTAGTTTAGTAACAAAGCTCGGTTTTCTTGTGACTTCCTTATCAAAAAAAAAAAAAAAATAAATAAATTTTTATAGAGAAGAAAAGAAAAATGAAGTTAGCAATAAACAAACAAGCTCATCAAAAGAAAGTTTGTTTGAATAATGCTTCATTAGAATAAAAAGTCACAAAAACAAAATGTTTTACGAAAACGACGCTTTTTACGCTTTTTCGCCCTTTTCTACTAACCACTAACCCAAAACCACCTACCTTTAACCCAAGCCTAACCCTTCCCCAAAGTCCTCTTGATATTTACAAAGGTGTATAGTTAAAAAGGAGGAGGATTGATTGCTTGGCAAGCATATGGTAGAAGTAAGTTCCATGCCGCTCTCGAGTGTTTCACAAAAATACATCTTCGGCAGAGTGTTGAGTGATCTCCCGAGAGTTATGTGAACTTGTATATAAATGGAATTTTAAATAGGCATGTTATGCCCAAATAAGTAATTTATCTTATGAATTTTTCTAAATAAATCATAACGAATAGGATTGTAAATAACATAAAAATAAAACCCGATAAAGAATCTTGGAATCCCGACACTCTATGACAAGCCCAAAACCTTCTCTTCTACCCATTCCATTTGGGTGTGTAAGCCACAAAATAAAGAGTTTTGTTTGAGGAGAAGCAAAGATTCAAGTGTGGGGGTATTTGATGTGTGTAAAATGCAACATATAAATTACATCAAATGAGGCATAAAACTAACCATTTTTTAGTACTAATGTTGGAAAAAGTGTGCTTTTGTCTTCCTTTTGTATTTTCAGGGTTAAATGAGCTTAAATGAACAAAAGAAGCAAAAATACAGCCAAATCTGTTGGTGCATATTTGTGACAAAAGCTTAGATTTGGTCTTTGGATATCTTGTAATTAGTTAAACGATAAACGGTTAGCGGGTTTAGCTTTGTATTAGTGGAATAATACAGTTTGGGCTAAACAAAACCCAGTTTGGGTCTAGGGGGACGAATTGGGCTTTGCCCATGTAGGAAACCTTAGCCCAAGTAGCAACCTTGTGTTATATAAACAAGGCTTTGCTTTAGGGTTTAGGTTAATCAGCCAAAAACAGAGTTTGAGAGAGATTTCGTGAGAGACTAGTGTCTTGGACGAAATTGTGTTTGTTAGGGTTTTGATTGATTGTAATTCAGTTTGATTGATAATCAATAGAAACCCGGTTTGATTGTGAATTGCTGTGTCTACTCGTTTCTGTGATATTCTGATCAAGAGGATTCCGCACTCTTGATTAGATTGACAATTCTGTGAAGATCCATACAACAAGGGGACCTACAATTGGTATCAGAGCATTAGGCTCTTGAAGGCTCGGTTCAGAATTGTGCTTGGCAGAAACAGGGAGTTTTCGAAAATTTTGAAACCTGAAAAATTAGGGTTTCGAAATTTTTTTTGTGTGTTTGATAAAATTTTCAAAATTTTTTGGCTGTTTGATCTTCTGCATTGTTTGTTTGCTATTTTGTAGGTTTTAGGATTCAATTCTGGTTGATTGGTTGAAGAGTTTTGGCTGGAAAGGCTTGAAGTTTCGAAGATTTTCTTCGTGTTCTTCACGTTTTTCATTATATTCTTCACTGATATTTTGCTGTTTCGATTCTGCAGGAAAGTGTTAGGAGAATCAGAAAAATCTTCAGAATTTCGATCAGATTGAGTTTCCAATTTTACTGGACCAGCGAATTTGACTATTGGCGAATTTAACAAATTCGCAGACTTGACTAGCATAATTAACTGATCAGCGAATTTGGGACTTGATATCTCGGTGAACGGCGAAGTTAAATCCAAAGGCGACTTTGGTAACCGTATAATTTTCCTCAGCGAAATTATCACGGTGTTCGGCGACTTTACTGGTCGTCGTAATAGCGAAATTAACCAGTGAAGTTGGAAGCGAAATTGATCAGCGAATTTGGCAGCAAATTTAACCTATCAGCGAACTAGACCTGCAAAATTACCTTAAACTGACAAGCGAAATTGACACGTTGAACTAGCTAGCGAAATTAGCAGCAAATTTAAAAGTGGTGGAGTATTTTCTAGCAAGCGTAAGAAAAAATTCATGTTTTCGTAAATAGAAAGTGATCCATAGATCGTTTGACAAAACTGTCTGCACCGTCGGATTCCTTGCATTTTTAGGACAAAAAAATGCACTGTTTTTGGTTTTCGACATTATATATCATTGGATTCGTCTTTTCGAGACGATTCTAACGGTGTAATTTGGTAACCACTGTTTTTGGAAATATTTTGTACGGTTTTATCAGTCTGCAACGTTTAAAATGTCGAACATGACTAATTTGAATGAGCTTTTGAGAATGGATCATGAGGTTGGTACTACCAACAAACCGCCTAAGATGATGAAGGTGGAGAATTATTTGACTTGGAAGGATCGTTTTCAATCCTTCGTTGAATATCAGGACACACGCATGTAGATATGTATTGAAGATGGGTACACAAACCCAACACACGACTTTGAGGGCAGACCACGTAGAACTGCCTATGTGAACATGGAAGAGGCTTATAAAAAGATGTATGAGGCTGAAAAGAGAGCCTTGGCTGCGATAAAAATGTCCTTACCTGATAGCATCAAGCATACCTTCAAGAAGTACACTAATTCAAAGGATATGTGGGATGCATTAGAGAAAAGATACGCGGGAAATGCAGATGTCAAGAAGAACAAAGTTGATATACTGAAGAAGCAGTTTGCTGTTTTCAAGTACATGAAACATAAGTCACTTGAGGACATCATCACTCGCTACTACCATCTGATGTCGGAAATGGAAAATTATGAGATAGATTGCTATTCTGACATAGAGAAGAATGACAAGCTACTCGATGCCTTACCTACTAAATGGGATATCTACACTCTCATGATCAAGGGAGAAGCAGATTATGAGACAAAGGAGCTGGAAGAAGTAGTTGGCAAGCTGAGAGCTTATGAGCTCAGTATGAAGAAGAAAGACACTGGATATGATCAAGTTCAAGATCCAGTGATTTACAATGGGCTTACATCTTCTTCATCTCACAACGCTTCTAGCGACTCTGCTACTACGTTTCTATCGTGTGAGAATGAGCAGGTCACAGTAAATGAGGATGGTGATGTGTGTTTTGTAGCAGCTTCAGGAGGATCAACAGGAGCCAAGCGAACATCAGCTTCTAAGCAGAGTAGTAGTGCTAAGTCGATGCCTATGAGTGTGAAGTCCGCTGAAGAACATCTTGCTCTACTTGCCTCATTTGTTGCTTCATATGAAAACTACATTCAAGGGAAGATATCTGATCCTGCTACTTTAGATGAAGATTATGATCAGATTGATCCTGATGATCTTGAAGAGATGGATTTGCAATGGCAAATGGCCATGATTTCTAGACGAGTGAAGAGATTCATGAATATAACAGGAAGGAAGTTTGTAGGGAGAACTGTTGGTTTCGACAAGACCAAAGTGAGGTGCTTTAACTGTCAAAGTTATGGGCATTTCGCCAGGGAATGTCAAAAACAAAAGCAAGAGACTTCGAGTCAAAGTTCAAACAACAGGAATGCATCAAACAATTCTAGCTCAAAGGCTTTGATCTCTACAGCACGAGAAGGTTCATATGATTGGAGTATTCATCTAAAAGATAATGAGAATGCCACTCAGGCATTCATGGCAGAGATAGTGCCAGTTGATGATGATGAAGCTACTATGGGAGATACTGAAGCAAAAGTGGATGCTGAGGCTGAGGTGAAGACAGAGAGTAAAGCTGAAGAAAAGAAGGGTGATCAGACAACAGATGCTGAAGAGGAAAAGCAAAAGTCTGACTATGAAAAGGAAGCTGAAGAAAAGGAAGCTGAATACAAAAGAGTGAAAGCTCAGCTTGCTGCTCTCATGGCCAACCTTGACAAACAAACAGGAGAGGTAAAGTCTAATTCTGTGTGTTTAAAATGTCGTGAATTACAGGGTGAGGTTGACAGGTTGTCCACACAAAACCAAAGTTTGGTAAGCGAGATGTCTAACATTAAAGAATCAAACTTTTTTGCTAAAAGAAATGAATCTTCATACTTGAAGTAGATAAAAGGTTATGAAAATGAAATTGAAGCCTTAACCTGCAAACTAAACGAAAAACTTCAAGTCATAGACTTAGCTCATGACATGATGGCTGAGAAAACAAAAGAGATTTCTGAAAAATGCAAAGAGTTGTCAGATGCATAACTCAAAATTGTTGAACTTGAAAAGAAATTAGGTCAATTCAGAGATTCGTCTTTTGTAATGAAACACATGATGGGAGGCTTGAAGAAAAGTAATGACAAAACTAGTGTGGGCTTTCATGGTTTCAATGAAGTTCCACCTCCTGTTAGTCATGACTATTCTTTCTTGCCTAATGAAGATGAGCTAACAGACTTTATGTCAACTGCACCAAGTAGTTTGGCATCAAGTCAAAGAAATGTGTCAGAGAGTGCTGATGCTAAGAAGGATAATAAAAGCAAACATGTTTTGAAAAACAAAACTTCACATCCTAAGAATAACAATCCAACTTTTGTTAAAAAGATTGACTTTGTTCAAGGAAGTGACATGAAAAACGAAACAGCTGTTATTGAAAACGAATCAAATGTAGAGTTTGCTAAAAATAAGAACATTGAAAAATCTGAAATTAAGCAAACTAAAGAAAATCCTTCCAATGCATCATCATCTGATGAGGGATCTACCTCAAATACTTCAGCTAAGAAGTCTTCGAAAAGGAGATCGTGCTTCAAGTGTCACACAAAGGGACATGTAGCTAGCTGCTGTCCAAACAAAAAGATTGAAGCACAAGTGAGTGAGAGAAAGAGAGAGAAATCACCTGAGAAGAAAGGTGATAATGAGGAGAAAGTTGCAAATTCTCCAAAGAAATCTGCTCCCAAGCAACCAGAGGGTGTTGCTGTTGGTGTAGATAAGGCTGAAAAAGGAACTCCACAAGTTCCTCGTTTTCAAAGAAATCAACCAAGATTTCAGTCTAAATCTCCACCAGGCAGATATGAGAGACCTAGAAGCAGTTCACCAAGAATGAATAATTATAATTCTAATAATTTCAGAAGTCAAGGTCAATATCAAAATCGATACCAAAATAATGGTGGTCGAACTTTTTATAACAATGGCTTTAGAAATTACAACAATAATGCTTCTTGGAATCAAAATTCAAGGTACCAAAATCAAAATTTCCAAAGGTCAAATAGTCCAAACACATATAGGAACCCTCAGGACCAAAGACCTAGTGGAAATCAAAATCAAATTCCATCAACAGGTCTGAGATCCAAGACTCCTGTTAGGAGTAATGGATATTGGATGGATGTTCCAGTAGTTGGTGAATTTGGACGACCCAAGACCATTAAGGCTTGGGTCCCCCAATCTAACTAATTTCTTGGTTGGTGTGTACAGGAGCTGCTAAGGAGGATTATCAACTTATGGTATGTTGATAGTGGCTACTCCAAGCACATGACGGGGGATGCGAGATTGTTGACTGAATTTGAAAATTATGATGGTGGAAATGTGAATTTTGTGGGTGCTAAAGGTGGTAGGATTACAGGTCGAGGAAAAGTGACTAATGGGAATATCACACTGGACAAAGTAAACTATGTTGAGCAGCTGAAGCACAATCTGATGAGCGTGTCACAAGTCTGCGACAAGGGTCACTCGGTCCATTTTACCAAGACTGAAGCATTAGTATTGAAACCAGGTTTGTGATTCCGGACGATTGGATAGTGATGAGAGCGCCAAGGAGAAATGACACTTATGTCATGGACATGGGTGCTAAGGATCCAACTGCTGTGGTGGCGTGTTTACTTTCAAAAGCATCTGAAGCTGAATCGATGTTGTGGCACAGACGCATGGCCCATATTCACTATCGCAAAATGAACTATATTATTAAAAATGAGCTAGTGAAAGGGGTTCCAATGCAGAGGTTTCATGTGGAAGATAAATCTCTTCCATGTCAAAAGGGAAAACAACATAAGAAACCTCATAAATAAAAAAAAGTAAATTCTATAGATGCCCCTTATGAATTACTTCACATGGATTTATTCGGTCCAGTGAACGTGAGGAGCATAGGTGGAAAATACTATTGTTTAGTTGTCACAGATGATTACTCACGATATTCATGGGTTTTCTTTTTAGGTACAAAAGGTGAGACAACAGAGATGCTAATAGATCTTTTTACAAAATTGGAGAACGTTCATGGAGCAAGGATCAAGAGGATAAGGAGTGACAATGGCACGGAGTTCAAGAATCGAATTCTGGATCTCTATTGTCTTCGCAAGGGAATTGAACATCAATATTCTGCTCTTTATACACCTCAACAGAATGGAGTTGCTGAGAGGAAAAACAGGACGTTGATTGAAGCTGCTAGGACTATGCTTTCAGATTCAAAGCTACCAGTTCTTTTCTGGGGAGAAGTTGTGAATACAGCTTGCTATGTCCTAAACAAAGTTTTGACCGTTAAACGTTTTAACAAAACTTGTCATGAATTAGTGTTTAACGAAAAACCAAACTTAAAAGGCTTTGAACCATTTGGATTACCCTGCACCATTGTGCGAAACAAAGATAAACAAAAATTCGGTGAGGTGGCTGACGAAGGCTACTTTCTAGGTTATGTTCCTGGCACACCGAATAAAAGGGTTTTTAATCTAAAAACTGGTAAAATTGAGGTTGTTTTTAATGTAGAAATTACTACCTACAAACCTCAACAATCAACGAGTGGTCCAACTATATTATATGATTATGAAAGCATTTTTAATTCATTTAATATTCCTGAGTTTTCTAATGCAGATGAATCTCAGCTGATTCAAACAGTGATAAGTGAAGACGATGAAGGCGAGTTCATGCCTAGATCGAATGTTAATATGACAGATGCTCCGGAAACTTCCCAAGGTGCTGCTAATACTGATTCAAGTGATAGTGACTCTGAACCCATTCAGAGGGAGGATTTCATTAATCCGTTTGCAGATCAGAACATTCAGGGGGAGGTTGGATCAAACCTGGGTGATAATTTAGAAGTGGATACCGTTGCTACTACACGAGCAAATAGAGATCATCCAGTTGACATGATACTTGGAGATCCTACTGCAGGTGTTCAGACGAGACAAAGCATAGCAGCGAATTCTGGTTTATTTGTTTTGATTGAGAAGACTGGGATTGTGAACGAGTGCTTGTATAGTTGCTTTATTTCCCAAGAGGAGCCTAAAAACATACACATGGCTCTTAAAGACAATTCATGGGTTGAAGCTATGCAAGAGGAATTGGCCCAGTTTGCTAAGTTGAAGGTTTGGGAGTTGGTTGACCTTCCTAAAGGTGAAAGAGAGATAGGCACTAAATGGGTATTTAGGTGCAAGAAGGATGAAAGAGGAATTGTGACGCGAAACAAGGCTCGATTGGTGGTCAAAGGTTTCAATCAGCAAGAAGGGATAGATTACAATGAAGTGTTTGCACCAGTGGCAAGGTTGGAGGCAATTCGTTTGTTCCTAGCCTTCGCTTCATTCAAGGGCTTCAAAGTTTACCAACTAGACGTGAAGAGTTCATTTCTTTACGGGAAAGTCCAAGAAGTGGTGTATGTCTCACAACCAGATGGGTTCGTTGATCCAGATCGTGTGTACAAGCTTGATAAGGCTTTGTATGGATTACATCAAGCTCCCAGGGCGTGGTACGAGACACTGTCAACACATCTGATCAAGAATGGTTTTGAAAGAGGTCAGATTGACAGTACACTATTCATTAAGAGGAAGAAGGAAGATTTTCTACTGGTACAGGTATACGTGGATGACATCATCTTTGGGTCATCAGATGAAAACATGTGTAAAGAGTTCGAGCAGGTGATGAAGAGCAAGTTCGAAATGAGCGCTATGGGTGAGCTGTCTTACTTTCTGGGATTACAAGTTGAACAAAAGGAGGATGGGATGTTTATACATCAAACTAAGTATGTGTATGACATTTGGTCTCGATTCAAAATGGAGGATTGCGCTACTTTCAACACACCTATTTGCAAAATCACAATCTTGGCCCAGATCATGAAAGTACTGAAGATGTTGATCCAACTCAATACAGGGCAATGATTGGTTCTCTAATGTACTTGACTGCTTCAAGACCTGACATCATGTTTGCTGTATGCTTGTGTGCCAGATATCAGGCTAATCCAAAAGAGTCACACATGAAAGCAGTGAAGCGTATTCTTCGTTACTTGAAGGGGAAACCTAAACTTGGGTTGTGGTATCCAGCTGATAGTGATTTGAAGTTTGTTGCTTACACTGACTCAGACTTTGGAGGATGCAAGTCTAACAGGAAGTCTACAACAGGTGGTTGTCAGTTCTTAGGAGGCAGGATTGTCTCTTGGCAATGCAAGAAGCAATCTTGTGTGTCTACCTCTACGTGTGAAGCTGAATATATTGCTGCGGGAAGCTGCTGCTCTCAGGTTCTCTGGATACAACAGCAGATGCGCGATTACGGTTTGGATTTCACTCGTACTCCTATTATGATAGACAATAATGCAACAATTTCAATAACAAATAATCCCGTGAAACACAGTCGCACAAAACATATTGACATTCGTCATCATTTTATACGGGATTGTGCTGAAAAGAGACTAATTGAATTACATCGAGTCGACACACTAGATAACCTGGCAGATCTTTATACAAAAGCTTTTGACAGGGCTCGCTTTGAACATTTAGTCGAACTCAACGGGATGAGGAATCCTGAATAACTGGTTTTTTATAAGAATTTTGTAAATAGTTTACTGCTTTCTTAAAAATCAAAAATACAAAAACATTGAAAAATAAAAAACATAAAAAAATAGAAAATAAAAAATGAGTTATCACTGTGCGAAAAAGAAGAAATGATAGTACATCAGCAAGTTAGACTGTCACACTGAAACTGAAATTAAAATGCTTAAGTGTGATAGCAGCTTCATCATATGATGTACCAGTAGGCAAAAAGCATGAAATAATCAACTTACCAATGTGTTATAAACCTAAACGAACTGTGTATGAGTGGGGAACACATCAGTGGTGTATGGTTTAATGACCTTAAATCTTGTGTTGATATATTGCCAAAATCTGAGGTTTTGGGTCTTTATACTGTTATTTCATCCAGGGGTATCAGGGGTGTCCATCTGCTGCATCCAGATACATGCTGACCTAGGCACACCCAGGATATCTTAAAAGAGCAAAAAATGCCAAAACCCATAAATGAAGAAGCTCTCCTAGAGAGTCATTCAAATGTGCAAAATGCATAAATCGTACAAAAAAAATGGTATTTGTCATAGCCCTCGTTAGATATTTTGGTCTCTTTGCTGCACGGAAGTACTGACCTGATCACCAATTATCTAAACGTTGAAAAACAAAACGGATGAATTCAGTATACTCACCTACTACGATGAATATTTGTGCATACCTTGATCGCGGGGGTATATCCTGAAGTGAGACACACTAGTATATCAGAATAATAATACCTTAACGTATCATATGGTAATGGTACTTGAAATGTTCATGCATTTTGTTTAAGAGGACAAACATACTGGTAATCGTCTTGGACTGCTTTTCACGAAAAATTAAATAAAGAATTATCTAATAGTGTGAAAACAGTTTGATTGTGCTGATATGATCTTCTTACCGGTGATTCTCACAAAAAACAAAGTGTTTATTGCTTTTGTTATTTACTTGCTTTCAGAAAATATAAAAAATCCAAAAATAGTGTCATTTTCTGTTAAAAATTCTTAACGTACGGAAAACTGTTATTCTTGGAGGAATTGTTACTGATAGGGGGAGACGGTGTTAGAAAGTGAGTTCAGAATTTTTAAAATGCAGGTTCTTGTGTGTTTGATTGAAAAGAGTTTTGCGTGTTGGTGATGAATTGAGAATGCTTAATTTGTGATATAATCTCTTGAATAATAATAATTTATTTAACTTTGTCGAAAAATTCTTATGGTTTCTCGAGATGTTTGTTTTATAGTATACAGATTGAAGCAGTATGTTGCTGAAAAGTTGCTTTGAAGAGATGAGAGTTTGATTGGATGCATGGTAGAACCTCCTTTCTATATTGCAGACAAAGTTGAAGAGTTTGAAGATTGCTTTGCAAATGCTGAACTGGAGTTTACTCAAATGCTAACGATTTTGAAGATTTGGTGATTGGATGCATCAGCTTAGGGGGAGTCTGTTGCTGACAAAAGCTATTAAAGCTGAAGCTATCCAAAGACCAAAGACATTGCAAGATTACATGAAGATTGTAAGATGACTGAAGACAAAGTTATTTTATGAAGCTATTGTCAAGGGGGAGTTTGTTGGTGCATATTTGTGACAAAAGTTTAGATTTGGTCTTTGGATATCTTGTAATTAGTTAAACGAAAAACGGTTAGCGGGTTTAGCTTTGTATTAGTGGAATAATAGAGTTTGGGCTAAAAAAAACCCAGTTTGGGTCTAGGGGGACGAATTGGGCTTTGCCCATGTAGGAAATCTTAGCCCAAGTAGCAACCTTGTGTTATATAAACAAGGCTTTGCTTTAGGGTTTAGGTTAATCAGCCAAAAACAGAGTTTCAGAGAGATTTCGTGAAAGACTAGTGTCTTGGACGAAATTGTGTTTGTTAGGGTTTTGATTGATTGTAATTCAGTTTGATTAATAATCAATAGAAACCTGGTTTGATTGTGAATTGCTGTGTCTACTCGTTTCTGTGATATTCTGATCAAGAGGATTCCGCACTCTTGATTAGATTGACAATTCTATGAAGATCCATACAACAAGGGGACCTATAAAATCTAACATAAATACAAGAAAAGGAATAAACGTGGCATGCCCGACCCCTCGACAGCATCTTTCCAAGCAAAACCAAGACAACAGAAGGCTGAACACGCCCCGTGTTCATTGAACACGGGGGCGTGCCCAAGTGTCTGCAGAAAAGACAAAGTTGTAGAAGCTTCTATTTCCTAACACGGGGGCGTGCCCAGTGGGCACGGGGCCTTGGTCATCGCAAAGATTCGCATAATCTGAGCAAATCTTGATAGTACAGATATGCTTCTGCACACGGGGCCGTGCCCAGCGGGGGGCGTAGTCAACTTATACAGACAAACTGCAATTAATGAAGAAAGAGAAGTCCGGTGGACACGGGGCCGTGCCCAGCGGGCACGGGACCGTGTCAGGGCTTCTGTTTAGGCTATAAATAGGGGTGCTTGGCTCACTTGCAAATCATCCCTTGGCAAACCACCTCTCTCACACTTCACTCACCCACCACCACCATCATCCATCATCTATCATAGAGTGTGTGTAGTAGTCTCGGGATCCAAGATTGATCGTAAGAGTTCTTGACAATCAAAGGCCACGTTTGCCTAAGTCTCTTACATCATTTGGTGAAGACAAGCATTTAGAATAATACTTATTATTTTTAATCTTTTCGCACTTTTTATTTGGTTATGTATTAATGACTTTAATAACTAGTTTCTTATGTTGAAGGTGAAACTTCCTTATCATTTGTCCGTGGTGTCTTGGCGTTATTTTACTGGCTATATAAAATAAAAGATTTACACCATTCATATCTCCACGGTCTATATGGAGATATGTTGCCTACCTGGTCGGGGGGTTAAGGGAATGGTTTGGTAAGCGTCTTGCCTTGTTCAGTGTATAGATCCTGCAAGGACCTGGGTCAAGCTTAGTAGGACCTCCTTCAATACCCACTGGTATTGGATAGCGGGGGTTCGAATTTCTTGATCCCCTCATATGTAAACTACTATTAAAACATTAACCCGGCTACTTAGGATTGTATCCTTGCTGACTCAAACTACTTAGTCGAGGGTAACGTCACCTTCAAAAGAGGGGCCTACCACATTACGCATTAATAACTTAATTAATTATCTTTCAATAATCCAACCCTTTAGGATTGTATCCTTGCAGACTCAAACTACTGGGTTGAGGGTAACGTCACCTTCAAAAGAGGGGCCTACTACTATAACTAAGATAATCTTTTAAAAAGTGCAAAAGTGCGAAAATAATCAAAGGTTATACTAAAGGCGAGTCGGATACAAGTGATTCATCTTGTCTATCTGTTTTATTTTTATTTTCAGCATTTTTAGTTTTTATTTTCTTGTTTAAAAACCTTTTTCTAAAATTTTGATTTGATTAGACGTTGAGGATAAACTGGTACTAAAAGCTCTTGTGTCCTTGGACGACCTCGGTATCTTACCAACGCTATACTACGCTCACGATGGGTGCACTTGCCCATATGTGTGTTTAGTGTTAGTAAAATATCGTGTTTTATAAATTTAAAACTTGACTAACGTGTTAAAAAAGGGCGAAAAATATACTTAAAAATATATACACACCGACACACATCAAGTTTTTGGCGCCGTTGCCGGGAACACAAGGATTTTAAGAAAGTTAGAAATCAACGGCCTAATCGTTTTTTTTTAAATTATTTTTCTGTTTTTTTAGAATTTTTCTTAAATTTTCAGTTTCTGCAGAGCTCAGCAAGGGCCGGGCCTGGTCGGACACGGGTCGTGCCCAGCATTATTACTGGCAGTTTTTATTTTCCGAGTTACAGAGAGTTGAACACGGGGCCGTGTCAAGCTCCCCATAACAGGGCTCCGGAAAACAATTACTGTATTTCCAACCACGGGCCGTGCTCAGCTGAGCACGGGGCCGTGGTGAAACTTCTGACCAACGTTCTTTTTTTTATCGCAGGACTTGGAACTAAGGCGCCACATCTGAACTTTCTACGTAGTGTATGAGCTCTAGTTCTAGTAGAGAAATAAAAGAACCTCTTGACGAACCCGAACGCTTTCTAAAAAAAGACTTAAAGCTAAAAACCAAGAGAAAGTTTCGGGGGAACCACTTCCAATGGCGGATCAGCGTACCCTCATGGATTACCTACGACCCACTGTAGGTAATCTCGGCGCCGCTATCAATGCACCGAATGTCGATGCCAACAACTTCAAACTTCGGCCGCATTTGATACAAATGCTCCAAAACTCCGCAACCTTCCATGGGCTTGCGGACGAAGATCCCCATTTACATATCACTAACTTCCTAGAAATATGTGATACTTTTCGGATCAATGGAGCATCAAATGACGCCATCCGCCTTCGAATGTTTCCATTTTCTCTAAAAGACCGAGCTAAGGCTTGGCTTAATACCCTCCCAGTTGGATCGGTAAACACCTGGGATGAACTAGCACAAAATTTTTTATATAAGTATTTCTCTCCTGCTAAAACGGCTAAATTAATGACTGAAATTAACACATATTCACAAGAGGACGGGGAATCCTTATATGAAACTTGGGAAAGGTTCAAGGAGCTACTAAGAAAATGTCCTCATCATGGTCTTGCGGTATGGCAACAAGTATCCACTTTCTATAATGGGTTGTTGGCACACACAAGACAAACACTTGACTCTAGCTCCGGGGGACTTTTAGGTAATCGTCACCCAAATGAAATTTATAATCAAATTGAGAAAATTGCTCAAACCAATTTTCAGTGGCACACGCCCCGAGGAAAAAAATTATATTACCCCGGGCGCCCATAAGGTTGATGAAAGCACCTCCTTGCAAGCCCAAATCGAGGCCCTTTCTTCAAAATTCAAAAAGTTAGAAATGGAAAAAACGGCCTCGGTTATGGCTTGTGAAGGGTGCAGTGGGCCACATGAAAAATGGAGTTGTATGAAAGAAATGGATAATCAAACAGAATCGGTAAACTACATTGATAATAGACCTAGGCCGTCGAGTCCTCCAACAGGTACCTACAACCAAGGATGGCGTAACCACCCTAACCTTGGTTGGAGAGAACCCGACAATAGTAGTAACCAACAAAATCTAAACCAACGAACAAACTTTCAACAACCAAGAAACGAGTCATAAAATTTCTCTCAACAACAACAAGGGGGACGAGAGAAGCTTGAAGATACCGTATCTCGTCTCATCTCCGACACCGAAAAGAAAAACTCGGATCGATTTCAACAAATGGAATCGAACTTTAGAAATCAACAAGCTAGTATTCAAAATATTGAAAAACAAATAAATCAAGTAGCTAAAAATTTCTCCGAGAGACCACAGGGCGCGTTACCAAGCAATACGGAAACCAACCCAAAGGCGCAAGTGCATCTTATCACATTGAGAAACCATACCGTGGGGCCCGAGGAGGCTCCTTTACCTCCAACTGAAAAGAGCCGATCTAGCCAAACCACAACTCCACCAGCACCCCAACAAGAGACGACTCCTCCACCAAATCAAGAGCCCACCAAGAATCCTCCGGTACCATACCCCGGTCGATTAATTCGCCAAAAGACCGATGAGCAATTCTCAAAGTTCGTAAATTTACTAAAACAATTGCATGTTAATATTCCATTTGTTGAAGTCCTAACCCAAATGCCTAAATATTCAAAATTTATGAGGGACTTTCTCACTCACAAAAGGAAAATTGAATCATTGCAATTAGTTAATTTAAGCGAAGAATGCTCCGCCTTACTACTCAACAAACTCCCGCAAAAGAAGATCGATCCCGGAAGCTTCACCATCCCTTGTTCAATTGGGGAATCTCCCATTCGCAATGCACTAGCCGACCTCGGGGATATCATCAACCTCATGCCACATCAATGTTCGACCGACTCGGCTTAGGGAAAACAAGCCCTACAAAAATGAGCATACAACTCGCTGATAGGTCCGTGAAATGCCTACAATCTATTAGTTAAAGTCGGAGAATTTGTCTTCCCGGCCGACTTTGTCATATTAGATAGGGAGGAAGATACCGAAGGACCACTCATCTTAGGGAGGCCATTCCTAGCTACGGCCCACGCAGTGGTAGACATGAATGGTGGGACACTAACATTGAGGGTTGGGGACAAGGAAATGAAGTTCGGAGTTGGTAAGAGAGTAGAAGACGATGACCCGGTCAATTACATGAAAGTCATAGACTCAAGTTTGGATGATGCTCTCCGACGGTGCAACATGGGATGCAAAACATCCCACTTGTGTAACATATGACTGGCTTTAGGGTCTAGCCAAGGACCCTTATAAACGTGGCGCACCACGGAGGCATTCCGCGGAACTATCCTTAGTTTAGTTTAGATTAATTGTTATGCTTTCTAGTTTAGTTTTAATTTTCAGGAATAAAATACACTCAGGGTGGTGAAGGATACTAAGGGAAACTTGCACCAACACCCCATGCACAAAAACAGAGCCTCCCAAAAATTTTTCCTCATTACAGCAAGTTCGGCACAGGCCGTGCTCAGCCAACACGGCCCCGTGCTGAAAGGTCTGTAGAAAATCGCCCAGTTCAGGTAACTGGACACGGGGCGTGTTCACTAAACACGCCCCCGTGCCCAGGCTTCTGTTACTTTCTGATATTTTTGTTACTGGCAACCTGAACACGGCCTGTGTCCAGATGCCAGTAACGTAAATTTTTGTTTAACACACCTTTTTACACATTCAATCAACCTAAAAACTTATTTTTGGAACACATTGAGGACAATGTGTAATTTAAGTGTGGGGGGATTCTAAAACCTTGAATTTTGCAAGTCCTAATTACAAGCCTTACACAAAACTCTATTGGAACCGCTAAACACCCCAAATTTTTTCAAAAAAATTTCATTTTTTTCTTTTCTTGGTTTAGTTTGGGAATAACAAGTTCTAAAAAGGTTAGATTTTTATAAATTTACAACCGATAGCGTCGTGACAAAAAAAGAACCAACATAAGAAAATTATGAAACGACATGGCAAATCTAATTAAAATTTGATTATATATACTTGATCACATTAAAAACCCATTCCCACAAAAAGTGAGTTTTGAGCCTTTATTGAGCATACAAATACACATCTTAAAACTAAATGCTCATTTTTCGTTTCTTGTGTGAATAGCCGCTTGGTTTCTTATGACTCTAGAACTTGCCATGACGATACATTCCTGGTCCTTACCAACTTAAAACCAAGTAAGTAAATGATGGAGGCATTAGGACTAACCCTTTTTCTTTCAACACCATTACTTTTTTTTCCACCTACCCAAAATCCCCCTAGTTAACCCCTTTGAGCCTAAACCTTTTCATTTCCTTACCCATAACAAACACCCTTTACCCACCAAAACCTTTTTCATTTTAAACCCTTTATTTTAGTAACAAAGCTCAGTTTTCTTGTGACTTCCTTATCAAAAAAAATTCTTGTGACTTCCTTATAAAAAAAAAAAAATAATAATAAATTTTGATAGAGAAGAAAAGAAAAATGAAGTTAGCAATAAACAAACAAGCTCATCAAAAGAAAGTTTGTTTGAAAAATGCTTCATTAGAATAAAAAGTCACAAAAACAAAATGTTTTACGAAAACCGACGCATTTTACTCTTTTTCGCCCTTTTCTACTAACCACTAACCCAAAACCACCTACCTTTAACCCAAGCCTAACCCTTCCCCAAAGTCCTCTTGATATTTACAAAGGTGTATAGTTAAAAAGGAGGAGGATTGATTGCTTGGCAAGCATATGGTAGAAGTAAGTTCCATGCCGCTCTCGAGTGTTTCACAAAAATACATCTTCGGCAGAGTGTTGAGTGATCTCCCGAGAGTTATGTGAACTTGTATATAAATGGAATTTTAAATAGGCATGTTATGCCCAAATAAGTAATTTATCTTATGAATTTTTCTAAATAAATCATAACGAATAGGATTGTAAATAACATAAAAATAAAACCCGATAAAGAATCTTGGAATCCCGACACTCTATGACAAGCCCAAAACCTTCTCTTCTACCCATTCCATTTGGGTGTGTAAGCCACAAAATAAAGAGTTTTGTTTGAGGAGAAGCAAAGATTCAAGTGTGGGGGTATTTGATGTGTGTAAAATGCAACATATAAATTACATCAAATGAGGCATAAAACTAACCATTTTTTAGTACTAATGTTGGAAAAAGTGTGCTTTTGTCTTCCTTTTGTATTTTCAGGGTTAAATGAGCTTAAATGAACAAAAGAAGCAAAAATACAGCCAAATCTAACATAAATACAAGAAAAGGAATAAACGTGGCATGCCCGACCCCTCGACAGCATCTTCCCAAGCAAAAACAAGACAACAGAAGGCTGAACACGCTCCGTGTTCATTGAACACGGGGGCGTGCCCAAGTGTCTGCAGAACAAACAAAGTTGTAGAAGCTTCTATTTCCCAACACGGGGGCGTGCCCAGCGGGCACGGGTCCGTGGTCAACGCAAAGATTCACAGAATCTGAGCAAATCTTGATAGTATAGATACGCTTCTGCACACTGGGCCGTGCCCAGTGGACAGGGGGTGTGGTAAACTAATACAGAAAACTGCAATTAATGAAGAAAGAGAAGACGGGTGGACACGGGGCCGTGCCCAGCGGGCACGGGGCCGTGTCCGGGCTTCTGTTCAGGCTATAAATAGGGGTGCTTGGCTCACTTGCAAATCATCCCTTGGCAAACCCCCTCTCTCATACTTCACCCACCCACCACCACCATCACAACCCACATCCACCACCATCATCCATCATATAGTGTGTGTAGTAGTCTCGGGATCCAAGATTGATCGTAAGAGTTCTTGACAATCAAAGGCCATGTTTGCCTAAGTCTCTTACATCACTTGGTGAAGACAAGCATTTAGTATAATACTTTTTATTTTTAATCTTTTCGCACTTTTTATTTGGTTATGTATTAATGACTTTAATAACTAGTTTCTTATGTTGAAGGTGAAACTTCCTTATCATTTGTCCGTGGTGTCTTGGCGTTATTTTACTGTCTATATAAAATAAAAGATTTACACCATTCATATCTCCACGGTCTATATGGAGATATGTTGGCTACCTGGTTGGGGGTTAATGGAATGGTTTGGTAAGCGTCTTGCCTTGTTCAGTGTATAGATCCTGCAAGGACCTGGGTCAAGCTTAGTAGGACCTCCTTCAATACCCACTGGTATTGGATGGCGGGGGTTCGAATTTCTTGATCCCCTCATATGTAAACTACTATTAAAACATTAACCCGGCTACTTAGGATTGTATCCTTGCTGACTCAAACTACTTAGTCGAGGGTAACATCACCTTCAAAAGAGGGGCATACCACATTACGCATTAATAACTTAATTAATTATCTTTCAATAATCCAACCCTTTAGGATTGTATCATTGCTGACTCAAACTACTGGGTTGAGGGTAACGTCACCTTCAAAAGAGGGGCCTACTACTATAACTAAGATAATCTCTTAAAAAGTGCAAAAGTGCGGAAATAATCAAAGGTTATGCTAAAGGCGAGTCGGATCCAAGTGATTCATCTTGTCTATCTGTTTTATTTTTATTTTCAGCATTTTTAGTTTTTATTTTCTTGTTTTAAAACCTTTTTCTAAAATTTTGATTTGATTAGACGTTGAGGATAAACCGGTACTAAAAGCTCTTGTGTCCTTGGACGACCTCGGTATCTTACCAACGCTATACTATGCTCACGATGGGTGCACTTGCCCATATGTGTGTTTAGTGTTAGTAAAATATCGTGTTTTATAAATTTAAAACTTGACTAACGTGTTAAAAAGGGCGAAAAATATACTTAAAAATATATACACACCGACACACATCAGTAAGTATCCCTAAGGGTGAAAAGATCACAATTAAAGGAGACAAGCCAACCAGGTCAACAAAATTCATCTCTGTGTTGAAAACTGCAAATTGTGCAAGGAAAGGAGGAATAGTGTATATGGTTTCCATAATCATTAACACTAAAGGAAGAGAATTAAAAGATATTCCTGTAGTATCTAAATTCGCATATGTTTTTCCAGAAGGGTTACTTGGATTACCGCCAGATAGAGAGGTTGAATTTAGAATTCACCTCATACCCGGAACGGCACCGACTGCCAAAGCACCTTACCGATTAGCACCGACGGAGATGCAGGAACTGAAGAAACAGTTGGATGAACTGCTCGAAAAAGGTTTTATACAACCTAGTTCTTCTCCATGGGGAGCACCGGTCTTGTTTGTCAAGAAGAAGGACAGATCGATGCGTATGTGCATTGATTACTAAGAATTGAACAAGGTTACGATTAAAAATAGATACCCACTACCGAGAATTGATGATCTGTTCGATCAACTTCAAGGAGCTCGATTCTTTTCTAAGATAGACTTACGCTCAGGATATCATCAATTGAAAGTACAGGAAGAGGACATTCCTAAAACTGCTTTCACAACAAGGTACGGTCATTATGAATTTACAGACATGCCATTTGGTTTAACCAATGTCCCAACTGCATTTATGGACATGATGAATAGGATATGTAAACCATACCTGGATAAATTCATAATTGTCTTTGTAGATAATATTCTAATTTATTCTAAGAGTAAAGAGGAACATGCAGAGCATCTGCATACACTTCTGACATTATTAAGAAAAGAAAGGCTTTATGCTAAATTCTCAAAATGCGAATTCTGGTTACAAGAAGTGCAATTCCTTAGACATTTAGTTAATCATGAAGGAATTCATGTGGATCCCACAAAGATCGAGGCAATTACCAAATGGAAAGTCCTTGAATCACCAACAGAAGTAAGAAGTTTTCTTGGACTGGCAAGATATTATAGACGGTTTATTCAAGATCTCTCTAAGATAGCCATTCCATTAACCAAATTGACCTACAAATCAGTTAAGTTTGAATGGGGACCAAAATAGGAATAAGCCTTTAGGATTCTTAAGCAACGGTTAACCAATGCACCCATACTCACGTTACCAGAAGGAACTGAAGACTTTATAGTCTATTGTGACGTGTCTAAGATAGGATATGGATGTGTGTTGATGCAACGTCAAAAGGTTATAGCTTATGCCTCTAGACAGCTTAAGAAACATGAAGAGAATTACAAAACCCATGATCTAGAATTAGGAGCTATAGTTTTTGCCCTTAAGATTTGGAGACACTATCTTTATGGTAGTAAGTTTGTTGTCTTCACAGATCATAAGTGTGAGTGCAGTAATGTCTATCGCCTCAGTCAATCCAGCTCGTAGCAGAATTAGTAGAAGACAAAGCCTTATAGTGTAATATTTAGGAAAAAGGGCAAGGTGGCATTATTGTAAATAAGGAAACTTTCCTTATAAGTCTTTGCCTATAAATAGAGGAGTTAGGGCTTTAGTTTAGAACTTTTGCCATTTTGCACATTTGGAGCTTTGGAGCTAGAGAGAGAAAGTAGAGAAAGAAAGGCAAAAGGTGATTCACGGTTTATTGTATCTTTTCAGATTATTCAATCGAATCACAGATTATATACGCTCGTGTGTTCGGTCCACGCACGTGTACGGATTCCGCACGTCACACGTGTCATACACAATCGTTTGGGAGTCAAAACCGATCCTATAAGTGGTATCAGAGTAGGAGTTCGATTGCATGGATCATTCACACAAGAAATCAATAGATTCAGATCAAAAATCACATCAGATTTGTCAATTTCTTCATCTTTTTATCTTCTTCACATTTTTTACAGAAAAACGCAAAATTAACATGGCTTTCACGGTTAAAATTGGCCGATTTTTGGATATATTGTGCGAAAATCATCATTATATAAGCCTACAAATTTTTAGATTAAAATTCCAAACAGTTTGAGAGAAGTCGAGATTTTTCTGTCCGAATATGTTAAACTTGTTCGCTGTTGATGTTCATGTTCACCACTCGGATGGCCATCCGATCGGATGACCATCCGAACCTAAGCACCTTTGATTGTTTGTTACACTGATTACAGCACACGGATCTACTTCCGATCAGGGGGGGGGGGTGTTGGAGTCTTAGTCACCACTCGGATGGCCCTTCGATCGAAGGACAATCCGATCCAAAACTGATCCGATCCAAACAATTTGCAAAGCTTATCCGATCGACATTCAAAGCCCATGTGATCTAATATAAGTGGTCCAATAAGTCATTTGATTTGTGTAAATGATGTCGGCTAGTTGCAATTGAGGCCCAATGAATGTTTAGTGTTGTTAGAGGTCCATTAATTGCAAAAGGAACGGTCCAATTATAATTGCATGTGAGAGATTAGTTGTCGGCTTGTTATATCTCTCAGCCCAATAAATAAAGAGCAGTCCATTTGATATTCGGTCCACTTATATTTGTTCTAAATCAGACTTCATGTGAAGCTTTGATTGATTTCTTGTTTCAAGAAAATATAGTGGGATTTTTTTGTTAAAAGTAACTGATCGATCAAAGTGTTTGTCACATGCATTTAATAGAAGTCAGTCATTCACGTGATATTTCATAAACGACCCAATAATAATTGAATGCAAAAGAACTGTTGTCGGCCATTTGTAACAATACATTAGAATTCATGTGATGATTGTAAGCGGTCCAATTAAGCCCATGTGCTGAGTGTTGTCATTTGACGGATTGTCATCCGTTCAAAGACTGAAAGTGATCCGATCCGATCGAAGGGAAGTGATCCGATCGAAGGGTGATCCGATCCAAGCATTTTGTTCAAAAAAGTCATCCGATCCAAATACTTATCCGATCCAAATACACATCCGATCCAAAACACATCCGATCCAAAACACATCCGATCCAAAACTCATCCGATCCAAAACTCATCCGATCCAAAACTCATCCGATCCAAAACTCATCCAATCAGTGTCATCTTATTGACTTTTCGTTGACCCTGTCCGATCGGATATACATCCGATCCGAGTGTGTGTTTGTTTAAAACTGATTGTTTGTTTGTTTGTTCATTTGCAGGTGATAAACGAGGTGCATCATGGCTGAAGAGTTGTATAACACCTTCTACAAAGCATTCACGTCCGAATCGTCTGAAACATCGACTGTTACACCGAAAAGCTTATCGAAAGCAATGACTGAAAATATTAATCATGATAATTTTTATGGAACTCATTCAAAACCACCAAAACTTGACAGTATTGAAGATTATACGTGGTGGAAAGAACGATTCATTAACTGGGCCAAAGCTTATGTGCACGAAAGCTGGTTTTGTATGGAATTCGGATACAGTAGATCAGTCGATGATAAAAACGAAGAAATTCCACTTAAAAGCTTATCCGTTGACGATAAAAAGAATTTCTCATATGAACAATGAATGATTGCCTTAATCCAGCAATCGATTAGAGATGATATATTCACACTGCTTAATCATGATGGCTCATCTAAATCTGTGTGGGAAGCATTACGGGTTAAAGATGAGGGGGTAAACAAATCAAAAAGAATAAAATAGCTTTACTTAAAAAAGAATTTGATTTGTTTGATGGTCTCAAAGGTGAATCTGTACGACAAATGATTGAAAGATTTTGTCACCTTAAAATTGAACTTGATAGGTTTGAAATTGTAAAAACACGTGAAGAAATCATTGACAAAATTATTGAAGCGTTACCACGAGATGATCAGTGGCAAACGTTTGTGTTTATTTTGAAAAATGATGTGTTATATGATTCAATTACTCTTGATGTTTTGATAGAAAAGATAGAAAGTCATGAGCTTGAGCTGCAAAAGCAAAGCAAGATGAGCAGTTCTTCGCATCAACAGTATGTCGGTCTTTACTACAAGGGGAGTGTACCTTCGGTGACAGTCAATGAATCGCCAAAGACTGCATACAGTGTTGAAAAGATGAAAGACTCACAGAAAAGCTCATCAAGCTACAATCCAGGATATTATTCATCGTCAATAACATCAAACTCTGAAGAACCTGATGAGATTCTCTGCAACATCGCTTTAAAGCTAAAGAATTCTCCAGCAATGAGCATCAACGCTGCTAAACAGCAAATGAGCTGTCTGGGACCGGTTCTGGAATCATACAAAGATCTGGTAGCTGGGAAAATTGGAAATTCTGAACTGACAAAGGAAGATTACGACCAGATAGATCCAGAGGAGATGGAACTCATAGATCTAAGATGGTGTTTGGCAAGCTGCATTCGAAGAGCTCAGCGGTTCATGGAAATTACTGGCAGACAATCAATCGGTGGACCATCAACAAAGCTGGGATTCGACAAATCAAAAGTGATCTGTTTCAAATGCAAGCAAAAGGGTCATTTTAAAAGAGAATGCAGAAACTCTGCAGTTGGAGAAACTGGTAATCCATTTAAAGACGATTACTATCAAAAAGCGATCTAACACAGGAGCAGAGAGGAATCACCAAGGTTGAAACAAATTGGAGATAATTCTGAGAAAGAGAAGTCAAGAGCATGTTTTGTGATCCAAGATGATGAAGGATTCAACTGGAGTGAATTTCTTCTAGAAGAGGATGCTGTCGGTTACACGTTCACAGCACATGGCAAGACCGAATCAACGTATAAACATAGTGCATATATTGCTGTTGTGAAAGAGAAAATAATAGAAGAGATTCTGAAAGAGAAGACATACAGAGAAAGATGTATTGTTGGGAATCGAATTAAAGAGATGGAGAAAGAGTATGAAGAAGCGAAGAATTATGGAAGGTATGACAAGAAACGAGAATGTTATGTCAACAACAAAGGAGAACCAGTTGTCCATCAAAAGGAAGTGGTGTTTGACGACGTTCTTGCAGTAATCTCTCTATCCGGCGAGTACTATTCAAATGTTGCAAAAGACAAACATTATGAGAAAAAGCTGGATAAAATCATCAGAGATGTAATGACAGCAAGTCTGAAGAAGAGGGATGAAGAAAGAATGAAGAAGAATGTTGATGAATTGGTTGATGATTTGAAGAAGGTAGCTGAGGAATAGAAAGAAATAGAAGACGAAGCAGTTGTCGAAGAAGCTGTTACTGAAGAACACCAAAATGAAGATGATCCGAAGAAGAAAGAAGAATATGATGTAAAGTAGAAAAGATTGGTTGAAGTGGATGATGCTGATGCAGTTGGTGAGGAACAACAAAAGAGAGAAGCTGATCAGACACAGACGGCAGAACAAGCCGAAGTGCCAATGACTGATGTAAACATCTCAACTGAATCTGAAATTTTAAATAAAACTGTTGAACAATGCAAGAAATGCATGGAAACATGCAGTGCTTGTACTGAAAAAGATGAAAAATTCAGAACAAGAGACTTAGAATTCACTAAAATCGAAAAAGTTTTCAAATAAAAATGCAAAGAAATGTTAGAAAACGAAAATGTTTTGAAAGATAATGACGAAAAACTAACACAAAAATGCAAGATTTTAGAAAAAGAAAATGAAATTTTGAAAGAAAAGGTTTCAAAAATGACAAAAGAATGTTTGCAAAAAGAAAATTCTTTTCAAGAAATAAAAAAGAGTATGATTTAATAAAACTTGCATATCATATCACAAAAGAATCATATGAAGACGTGAAGAGTCAAATGAAACTTGTTCAATCAAGATTGAAACATTGTTCTGAAACATCTGATACGCTTAAGCGACAATATGAAATAAAGCAACAAGTTGTAAATTCTTACATTGAAGATGTTGCAAAGCTAAAGCGTAAAATAGCTGATTTAGAACAAGATAACAACAAGTTACACAGTTATCACGCTTCATCATATGTTCTTGAACGCATTTTCAATCTAAAACCGGATGGTAAAGATTCTGAGCAAAACAAGAAAGGAATTGGCTCAGAGTATCATCAAGTTCCACCACCGTTTGAGGAAAAATTCACATTCTATGATGATGAGAAGGTGGAAAAAGCTTTCAACATGGTCGATCAATTGCCAGATAACATTGACGTAACCTATTCCAAATCTGATGACACTAGTGATTCAGAGGTGGTAGGTAAGGTCGTTGAAAGTGTCTTGAAAGAAGATTCGGTTGAAACAGGTAAATCTGAATCACAGGATGAAAATGAAGTCAGTTTTCATGAAGGTTATCTGAAAAACTCAAAATCTGAGAAAAAGGCGAATGATGATTTAAAAGGATTGGTGTATACCATGATTGGATCAGACAAATTATTCTTAGACCTTGAAGTCCCGATTCAGAGTGTGATTTCAGAAAAGATTGACAAAGTTTTCAAGATGACTGAAATTGAAAAATCCGAAATTGCAAAGTTTGCTGGAAAGGGTCACAAAACTTTTTATAACAAATCTGGTTACAAAAAGAAAAACATGAAGGCTGGTTTGGGTTATAAAAGGAAACAGAATTGGAAAAGAACTAAAACACCAAACTATCAGAAAAAGATGAATTTTGTTCACGGAAGAAGTTCTGAAGAAGAGAAAGAACTCCAATTTAGACGACAGTCTAATGCAGAGTTCTATGCTCAGAAAAAGCAACAACAACAGGCCAAAGATGTATCAAAGAGAACATGTTTTAAATGTGATCAAACTGGACATCTTGCATGCAAGTGTCCAAATCCTAAACCTGTTGATGTTGAGAAAAAGAAGTTTGATGTGAATCAAAATTCAACCAACTTTGAAACAAAATGAACTTGGAAGCCAAAAATTTCAAAGGCTGACTCACAACAAACATGGAAACCAGTGACGCCCAAATTAAGAACAACACAAAGTTGGAAAACAAATGTTGATGCAACAAAACCAAACCAGTTTTGGAAAACAAAAGTTGTTGTTCAAAATCAAAATGTTCAAAATGAATCACGTTTTTACAAAAGAAGTGCTTCAAAAGGACAAAGCTGGGTATTTAAGACACAATCTGTTTCTGAACAGAAAATTGATTCAATCATAAGGGATGAAGTAAAAGATGAAAAGTTGTTTGTACCAAACGAAGAAAATTTTCCAAGATTGAATGAAGCATATTGTGTTGAAATGCCTAAGGTTAAACAGATCTGGGCTAAATTGTTCAAGTAATTGAATACATTGAATGTGTAGGTGCTCAAGAAATCCGAATGTTATATAGAAGAGTATCGGAGCAGCCTGGCATGAGAAAAGGAGGCTGTTGATCCCTGCATCTGAAATCAGGGAGTTTGTTCATTTCTGTACATAAATAAACCATATTCCTAAAACCCTAAAAATTCAAAAATTAAAAAATAAAAAATATGATTGTTTTTAAATTTAAAAAAAAAATCAAAAATCTCAAAAATATGTTGAGTGAATATGCCAAAACCCTCACGGCGGAACAAACATGATTAATTTCACAAGATTGAAAAACGGTTCTCAAACTGTAAAATATCAATGTGTTGTAAATCATGGGGGTATATTTTCTACAAAACAGAGCATGTGAAGTAGAAAATGGATGGCGAGACAAAGCTGTCAGCATTGGTTATCAAATTTTCTTTAAATGTTTTGAATTTTAGGGGGAGTAAGAGTTGTCAGAAAATCCTAAAACATTTGAAAATTTGAAAAAGCCAAAAACATGAAAAAAATGAAAAAGAGTTTTTGTGTAAAAAGAGGAAATGATAGTACACCAGTCGACAATCACAGTACTCTAAAGAAATGGAATGTTAAATGTGATAAACGGTCTCACTGATGATATTCGGTAGGTTTTTACACGCTTAGTAGATTGATTTCGAGATATAAACCTAAATATCAAATACTTACTTATCTCGTGGGGAACATCTCTCGGATATATGGGTAACCCCCGAAATCTTGTTTGAGAGATTGCCTGATTCTGAGATACTAGGTCTTTATACTGTTTGATATCTGGGGTATTATACCTGGTCTTCTGATATTGCGGAAGCAATGGCCTAGACCTCGTATAATACTTTACGTGCTTTTAAAGCTTACCCTCTGCATAAAAATTGAAAAATATCGAAAGATATGAATCAATTGCAGTTGAAGAAAAGATTCTCTAAAGGGAACACACCTAAAGTCGAGCCTTCATCTCTTTGACTGAACGGAAGTTCATACCTGAGCTCTCAAGGTCTCGCACAAACCCAGAGTACAGATATCAAATTGGTATACTCACCTGTAAGACTAAATATAGGGAATTTTGATACGGGAGTATATTCTGAGGTGGGACAAGCGAATAAGTTTAAGTCCTTAATACACTTATCTCGTATCTCGAATCAGTTGAACTTTGTGTGAAAATTTAAGTGGATCAGTATACTGACAATCTAAGTGAATCGTTTAGAACTTAAAGTGTTTAAAGCTCAACGGTGCTAGTGATTTGTCAAAAACTGATATGATCCTCTGGCACGAACTCAAACAAAAATAATGTCTGTAAATATTTCTTTACTGTTTTTATGTTTTCAGAAAAATACAAAAAGATTTTGATTTTACTTTATTTTCGACAACCGATGTCCGAGAGCTGAGTTTCAAAATCTAAGTATGCTGAACGTGTTTCTAAAAATAAAACAAGTTCATTAATTTGAAACTTGAAGTTTTAAAATCAAAAATCAAAAATAGTTTGTGATATCTCCAAGGTCATTAAGTTGGACTTGGATGATAAATCGTGAAGGTTTTGGATGCTTAAATTGTTAAAATCTGTTGTAAAGAGCCAGGTTATGGTTGAATTTTTAAACTGTCGAATCTATAAAGCATTTTGATAGGGGGAGAGAAACAAGTAATTTTGGATATATTCATATTTTTATATATTTGTGTAATAGAGCCAGGTTCTTGATTCAAAAAGATTTTAAGAGCCAGGTCATCATTCCTGGACAACTGAAAACTCTTTGACTGTCGAATATTAGAAATGTTTCATGTTATGCTAAGAGCCAAGTTTTCAATCCTGGATGTTCAAAATGTTTTTACTTATAAATGTTTGAGAGTTGCAGATGTTGTACCAGATTACGATCCCGATAGCCGAGTCTAAGGGGGAGTCTGAAGACGAGCTCGACACAAGGGGGAGCTTGTATCCGAAAAGCCAGGTGTCGATCCCAAAAGCACGGAAGCTTGACGAAAGGGGGAGCCTGAAGAGAGAGTTTACCGAAAGGGGGAGCTGAAGCTAAAGACAGATCCACGGGGAGTCTGTTTGAGCAAGAGGGAGTATGTGACTGCTAAAGATGATAAAGCTTCAAGAAGACTCAGAGAGAGAGAGAGAGAGAGAGAGAGAGAGAAAGACAAGACGCTACGAGATTGACTGTGGCAATATCCAAGGGGGAGTCTGTGAGTGCTGTAATGTCTATCGCCTCCGTCAATCCAGCTCGTAGCAGAATTAGTAGAAGACAAAGCCTTATAGTGTAATATTTAGGAAAAAGGGCAAGGTGGCATTATTGTAAATAAGGAAACTTTCCTTATAAGACTTTGCCTATAAATAGAGGAGTTAGGGCTTTAGTTTAGAACTTTTGCCATTTTGCACATTTGGAGCTTTGGAGCTAGAGAGAGAAAGTAGAGAGAGAAAGGCAAAAGGTGATTCACGGTTCATTGTATCTTTTCAGATTATTCAATCGAATCACAGATTATATACGCTCGTGTGTTCGGTCCACGCACGTGTACGAATTCCGCACGTCACACGTGTCATACGCAATCGTTCGGGAGTCAAACCGATCCTAAAGTAAGAGTTTAAGATACGTTTTTGGGCAAAAGGAATTGAATATGAGACAAAGACGCTGGATGGAAATTCTTAGCGATTATGATTGTGATATTCAATATCATGCAGGAAAAGCTAATGTAGTAGCTGATGCTTTAAGTCGAAAGTATCATGAAAAGCCGAAACGAGTACGCTCTCTCAGATTAAATCCGTGGATAGATTTAAATGAGCAAATTAGAGAGATACAGGAAACAACAATTAAGGACGATGCTGAAGGTTTAAAAGGAATGATTAAGGAATTAAAAAAAGGGACATATGGAATTTGGAGATTCCATAAGAAAAGAATGTGGATACCTAAACAAGGAAACCTACGCCACAGAATTTTAGAAGAAGCCCATAAGTCTAAATATACAATACATCCAGGTAGTGATAAGATGTATCAAGACTTAAGGAAAAATTTCTGGTGGATATGAATGAAAAAGGATATAGCAAACTATGTTGCTAAATGTCTAACATGTTCACAGGTTAAAGCTAAACATCAGAAACCTTCAGGGTTATTACAGCAATTAGAAAGGCCAATATGGAAATGGGAATTGATAACAATGGACTTTCTTACTAAATTACCCAAGACACAAAAATGTAATGATACAATCTGGGTGATTGTTGATAGATTAACCAAATCTGCTCATTTCTTACCAATGAAGGAAACTTTCAGTATGGAACAGTTAGCCAAGTTATATGTAAATGAAATAGTTTCATTACATGGAATTCCTTTATCTATCGTGTCTGATAGAGATAGCCGTTTTACCTCTCATTTTTGGACAAGTTTCCAAAAAGCAATGGGAACCAGGTTAAATCTAAGCACCGCTTATCATCCTCAAATGGACGGACAAAGCGAAAGGACAATTCAGGCAATGGAAGACATGCTTAGAGCCTGTGTAATTGATTTCAGAGGAAATTGGGAGGATCATTTACCATTAATAGAATTTTCCTACAATAACAGTTATCATACCAGCATTAATCCTGCATCATTTGAAGCACTTTATGGACGAAAGTGCCAAACTCCAGTCTGTTGGGCAGAGATTTGAGAAAAGCAACTATCTGGACCAGAGATAGTGCAAGAAACAACGAACAAGATTATTCAAATCAAGGAAAGACTAAAAGCAGCACGAGATCGTCAAAAGAGTTATGCGGATAACAGACGAAAACCATTGGAATTTCAAGTTGGAGACAAGGTATTGTTAAAAGTTTCTCCATGGAAAGGAGTAGTCAGATTCATTAAAAGAGGAAAGCTAAGCTCCATGTATGTTGGACCTTTTGCGGTTATCAAAAGAATAGAACCAGTAGCTTATCAGCTACAACTACCAGAGGAAATGGCAGGGATACATGATGTATTTCATGTATGTAATCTCAAGAAATGGTTAGCAGACGAATCATTAGTGATACCTCTTCAGGACATAGAGGGTAAATGAGAAACTTAAGTTTGTAGAGAAACCCATTCATTGAAGATAAAAAGATCAAGAATCTCAAACACAAGAGACTAGTTCTGGTCAAAGTGAAATGGGATTCCAAGAGAGGACCAGAATACACCTGGGAACTCGAGTCAAAGATGCAACGGAAATATCCACACCTGTTCCAGTAGATCTCGAGGACGAGATTTAAATCAAGGTGGGGAGGATATAACAACTCTCCTACAACACCCTAGACGCCTTAAATTATACCCCGTATTTGAGAAACGGCCCAAAATTTCATTTATATTAATAAAAAATAAATAATATAGCTTCTCGCGGGGAGCGACCCCCTTAGGCTTGCGAGTCGCGGACCACGACAGAGTAACATCAGGCGATACCGCCTTGCGCCACGTGTCCACCTGCGTGTTGAGTCTAGTGAGTTGGCTCACCAAGGCTAGGCCCTAGCCTAGCCTCTCGCGGGCCGCAAAAGGTAAAGGGGTGGGGCGTCGCGGGGCGCGAGCCGCCTTCGATCAACCCTATAAAAGGAGGCCTCGGCCTCATTCTTCCGTCGTTCTTTTTCTCTCTTAAACTTCTTAATAGGAGAAATACTCGGGAGTAATACCCCTTAAAAAATGAAGCTCTGCCTCGTTCTAAGTATTATAACCCCCGATCACGTATTTGTTACCCTACCTGATTGATCTAGGGCTCCGTAACGCATGTCAAGGCTCTGCCTGACTTAGTTCGTTGGAGTTCTGTCCTGTCTTGTATGGCTAATGTGATTTGGGTTATCTTGCTGCATTGTTTAATTTTTAATAGATAATAACCAGGAGAACCATCAGGAAGCTATAGTATTATCTAAGTCAGCAATGTGAGTACATTCTCTTTTTGTAAACCCTTTTTGTGAGTCATTCAAAATGTTTTACCAAAACCTCAATTGTTTTAAATTATACTAATAGTGATTGAGTCTATATATTCTACAATTATTGTCGGTATGTTAGGGTTTTGTATACATTACGTGTAATTCGGTACTATTGGACGAAGAGTTAGCCAATGAGTAATATGACCATAAGTCAGGATTGACAGTACTGAATGAGTATATTGGTAGATATAAACATTGTAACCGCTCTCAATACTGTAAAGTTATAAAACTGTTTTGATTAAACTGAAATGCACTCGCCAGTATTTCTTGCTGACAAAACCTTTTTAAAACGCGTTTCAGGCAACTTAATGTGAAGCTAATAGAAGCCAACTGGAGAGCACTAAAGGCTTAAAGAAGTGGCTATAAAAGTTACCTAAATAAAAAGGAGATTTTGTTTTCAATAAATTAGGGTTTATCCCTACAAATGTATTGTAATGAAAACTTGGGTTTTATCCCATTTATTTATTAGAAAAAGTTTGGTGTTTTTAAACTCTGATAAATATTTCCTAAATACGGTCCTGATGTCTTATTTCCACTACCAAATTAATAAACACCGATACCACCAGCTCTGTGTGAGCAGTCGCCCGTTTCCGGGGCAGGGGTCGGGGGCGGCGACAAAAGTGGGTCCTACAAGGCCAACCTACAACTCAAAATTGAGATAAAAGAGCATGGTGTTGGAAGACTTTTTGAGACTTTGAAAGATCATAATCTAACACCATACTACCATATCATTCCCCATCTTTCATCACTTACCGTTTTCATTCAAAAAATCAACCAAAAACCCTCTCATCTCCTCCCTCATTCTTGGCTTAAAGCACCCCCTAACACCACCCTTCATCCACCCTAAAACACCACATTTTAACCTTAATCAAGCCATTTCAAGATCATCTAAGCAAGTAGCAAGCATGGAGGATCATTAGGGCCTTTGTTGGAGCTTAATCTTCTTCTTAGTCTTCTTTTAAGCTTGTGAAAAATTGTAAGCCCATCATTTATCATTTTTAAAGTTGTTATTATGTATAGATTAAGAAAGTACTTGTTAATCATCTTGAAGATTAAGAAAAATCAAACTTAAAACCCTAATCTCATCTTAATAATCTACTAAATATAACTTGTTATGTGATGATTATGTGTATTAGTGTTAACTAGTTAGCATGATTATGTTGATTTTGTTAAAGTAGGTTGTTTAAGCATGTGATTTATGATGTTATTGTTATGTATTTAATGTAGTATCTTACATTAGTGATGATCTTATTATAACAAGCTTAAAAATATGATTTAAACAAATATACGTTTAAATCATGAAAGATCATCATCTTCATGTTCATGAGCTTTACATATAGTCTTGATACTTGAAAATCATGGACTTTAATAGGCTTGAAACTTGATTTAATGAACTAGTAAACTTGATTTTTATATAAAACAAGTGATAAAATAAATGGTTATAAAAGTTACACATAAAAAGTCATAACATTTTAATACTTGAAAGTCTTGAAATTTTTTAGAGATTTAAAAGTATGAAAATGTATGTAATCAAGTTATATAAAAAGAACCCATTAAAAAGAGGAACATAAAGTTTATTACTACAAAAGTCTTATAAAAATACATGTATGTAAGCTCATGAAGTGTTGAAGTGAAGTTGTAGGATTAATTACTTGAAAAAAATGAGTTTTGGTAAATTGATGGTGATTTGGAAATTGAAAAGTGGTTTAAACTCGTTTTTAAAATGTGGGAAAACGCCATAGTTTAGGGGAAACTATGGCGAAATTTTCTGAAAATCTAATCACGATTAAAGTATGATTAACGGGGTGATTAACAGGGTTAAACGTGATTAGTGACCTTAATGTCATTAAGGAAGTTTTAATGAAAAGGGTTAAGCCCTAATCATCCAAGAGTTTTTGTAAACACATATAT
>JARYGA010025069.1:0-67678 GCA_030545235.1 Helianthus tuberosus
ATATACACTTTTCAGTTATTTTGTAATGATATTAATGTTCCTATATCAAATTACAAACTGATATGCTTGTACATATATGTGTAATGTGCATCTATATATATCGAAATACGGAGTTCTCGTTCTTTACAAATTAAACTACTCTCATAATTCATTTTATTTGTGATCGCACATTCTTTACCAAACCTATGAACCCGTCCATCCGTGAAACACGTAGAGTCTTTATGGATAGTGTGAAACACGTGAGACGCACGCATTATCCCAATTGTTGAAACAAAGCATCCTTCTTTGACCCTATCCATAATCCACCACTTGGCAAGATGAGCTATGCGGACTATGCAACGAGTTGAGTAATTATGGGTGCACACATAATTATGAAATTCGATGCATGGAAACCATAGTGAGTCCTGTTAAGTGTGATGACATAAAATCTAGAGTGATTAAATAACGGGACGAGTGTAATACAATAAGAACATGGTGGATACGCCGTTGGTACTTCCTATATATAAGTGTTCTTACTGTATTATATGTCGTAGCGTTATCCAAATCACTTGAGGATTTTATGTTATCCTTGACTTATATGTGTTATCTTAGACAAGAATCCAAAACCATCTATATTCATTTCCGTTTCTAACGAAGTTTCCACCGAGGAATATGAATTATCCATTCATTTTCGCTTCTGAAGAATATCCAATGGGAAATGAATAATCTATTCATAAATCCTTCATTTCCACGTCTAAAAGAATATCCACTAGGAAATGAATAATCTATTCATAAATCCTTCATTTCCGCTTCTGACGAAGTATCCACCGAGGAAAATGAATTATCCATTCATTTTCGCTTTTGAAGAATATCCATGGGGAAATGAATAATCCATTCATAAATCATTCATTTCCACTTTTGATGAAGTATCCACTGAGGAAAATGAATAACCCATTCATTTTCACTTCTAAAAGAATATCCACTGGGAAATAAATAATCTATTCATAAATCCTTCATTTCCACTTCTGACGAAATATCCACTGAGAAAAATGAACAACCCATTCATTTTCACTTCTGAAGAAATATCCACTGAGAAATGAATAAACTATTTATCTATGTGTATAGTTGTGTCAGTGATTTAAATAATGAAACAAGTGTAATGCAATAAGAACATGGTGGATACGCCCCTGGTACTTCCTATATATAAGTGTTCTTATTGTATTACCCTCTGTAGCGTTATCCAAGTCACTTTAGGGTTTAGAGTTTTCGATGAAACAATGAAACACAAGCAAAATCCTTGTAGGATCTTTCTATCTTAATAGTTAGATTCTTAAAGGATACTTAAGGTACAAAATTTAAATCTTTGATTGGATTTCTAAGAGTACTTTACAAGACATTGAAACAAAAGCCAAATCCTTACAAGATCTTTCTATCTTAATAGTTATATTCTTAAAGGATACTCGTAGTGCTATTGATTAGTTTGGTTTTACCACTAATCAATCCCTCATTCCCACTTCCTACATTAATTGAGGAAGTATCCACTAGGGAATGAGCACCATAGGTATAACAACCCATTCCCACTTCCTGCATTACTTGAGGAAGAATCCACTAGGAAATGATAAAGTTATGCATTACATGGAAATCCTTGATGGGTTATACTATGCAAATGGATAAAACCCTATATTCCATGCAAGACAATTACTTGACACAACTCATGCAAACAGTCTCCTACGGATATATTCCAGCCTTATGCAAACAGACTCCTACGGATAAATTTCGGGACGAAATTTCCTAAAGGAGGGGAGACTGTAACCCTTGTGCAAAAGTCCGAACTTTCAAAAACTTTTTCTTTTGGAAGTAATTCGTTAATAGAAAATTAAATGTAATCAGTTTAACGTAACGTACACATCGGGACATGGACACAAGCTACACATACCTAAATACCCTTTACATAACTTAGATTTAAGTTTTGAAGGGTTAGGTATGACAAAAACACGCTTATACAAGCCCAAGGATTATTTTCGACAAACTGCGAAAATCTGACAATTCTCGTATTTTTGAATACGGACCATGTATACTAATCCAAAAACTTTTTGTAATCAATAAAATATTGTATTTTATTGATAAGAATGCAAAAATGTCAATCGTTACGAAACTTCGATCATTTTCGCGTTCGATAAAGCGTTGTACGTTATTGCGAAACGCGTAACCATACAACCAAACGAACCGACATCCACAACATTTCTGGACAAAATCCAAGTTACACATGCCTTAACACCTTTATACAACCCAAATATTAGGTTAAAAGGGGTTAAAAGTGACAAAACGCGACAAAACAAGTCCAGGGGCCAAATCTACCAAAATGTGAAACTGCTGCCCCTTCCACCAGGCCTTACGGACCGTATGAGGGCCCCCTTACGGTCCGTAAGGGGTGCTTAGTGACCAGAATTGTGACAACCCCTTGTTTTGATTGCCTTGGAGCCCAAGAACTCGAATTTTCCATGATTGTTCCTGCATTTGACAAGTGTTAGGACCTCCATTGATTAGTGCCACATCGTGGGACACTTGTGATGATCTTGTGACCTCCAAACAACTATAAATAGCAAGCCATTTTCACCAAATTTCCTTGCTCATTCACATTTTCCTTCTCCCATCTTCTTGGAGTTGTTTCCAGATTTTGGAGACCTCCTATCTGAGTTCTTAAGTGTTTCTCAAACACAAGTAAGTTCTCTTCCTTAGTCTATTTCATTTATTTAGTCATTTTTGAGCTAAAAGTCAAACTGTTTGACTTTCTGTTTGACTTTTGGTTCTGACCTTAATTGGTCAAGTCAAAGTTCAATTGAACTTTGCAATGTGATCGTAATCACGAAGGTTATAATCCCTTGAGATTGCACCTTCTGATTACCACGTTTACTAGTTGAAGTGACGAGTCAAAGTTTCGGTCAAAGATGCGCATAATGTGCATTTTACGACGAAACTATTTTCGGGTATCAAAACTCCAAGTTTTGATACCAAATCAGTTTTATAACTTAGTTAGTCATGTTTTAACATGTCTAACTCGTCACTTCAAGTTTAGTGCTTTATTAGGGTCGTAAGTCGAGCGGTCTTGACCACCGCTTTGACTTTCAAATCTGACCCGTTTGGTCGATCTTTGGATTCGACCAAACACATTTTTGTGACCATAGATGTATAGGGAATAACCTACTGAGGTTATACCTTATGATCATGTCGTTTGGTTAGTTATATGATAAGTCGCTTCTATGTTCTTTAAAAATGACCAAAACGCCCTTTTGCGCATAAATCGATTTTAAGCATATGTAACCAAAGTTTTGACTTATAAACTGATGTTACAACATTATCAAACATGTTTTGGCATATAAGACTTATCATAGGACATATTGAACCATCTGAATATATAATTACGCTAATGACCCGTTAAAATAGCGTAAACTACCTTAACGAGTCATAACGGGTCAAAAGCACTTAGGATCCTTTCTAAATCAGAATGTGAAGTTTATTAAACCATAACATATGAGTTCCAACACTCATTTGGTTTATAAGACTTCATTCTATCCAATCTTCCAATTTAAAGTCCAGACATATTAACATAGTTATCCGATATTAGGACACACTTGAATCCTTGATCTCTTGAGCTTTGTTAGATCATTTGAACAAGACTTATACGCAATTCCAAGTGAGAACATAGTCCCCTCTTTTACATTTTTCAAATGCTTTGGGGTGATTCATATGTGTCTATCACTACTTCTTTGTTTTCATGACATTATACATGATTTCAAATACATTTTGCTTCGTATGTTGACCTAGCATACCTAGTACACAGTTTTCAAAGACATTTTGCTTCATATGTTGACCTAGCATACCTAGTACATGGTTTCAAAACATTTTCACGACGTGGTTACACTGTTCTAGACATTTTGGTGAGTTGAACTCGACAATGATACATTCAATAACATTAATTCCGCCGATTGGTAGTATGTTATGTGATGGAGAGGGTGAAACACGAGCTTTAAAGTACCTATTTTGTGAGTTTTATATGTCTATTTGCATGGAATGAGATGACTACGAGATATCATTGTTTTGCAGATAAAGCATGTAAATCGGTGGAGTTAGAGTGATTTAAGAGGAAGTAGAACGCGTTGGATTGGATACTATAGTTTTCGGTACGTATTTGGAACTTGTTCGGTTGAGAAAGCTACTTGAGGATGAAGGAAGTGTGAAAGAGCAAAGTTCGGGGACTGATTTGGTTCTGTATAAAAGTTGCTTGAAGCTAAAATTTGAAGGAAACATGTGTAGACAAAGTACAGGGACCAAATTGGCATTTGTTGAAAGTTAATGTTGAAGAGAAAAGGAGGCTTAATTCGTGACTGTAGCTTATGGTTGCCCAACCATAGCTTACGGTTGGGGCTGTTTGGCCAAAAGTCACCAGAATGTGTAAACCGTAGCTTATGGTTCACCAACCGTAGGTTCCGGTTGGGTGAAACAAATGAAACCGAATTTTGGAACCGTAGCTTACGGTTTCCCAACCGTAGCTTACGGTTTCCCAACCGTAGCTTACGGTTCCCATGACGGAAAAACACAAAAAAGTAAGTTGTTAAGGAATATTAGGGTTTGCATAAGTTGTGAATCATTATCTCATCATCTAAGAACGACCAAGGCACTTCTAGGGCATCGAGTTTGAAGCTTTTTCACCTTCAATCAATCATTTATTCTATCGAATCATCAACCACAATCATGAGTTCATCCGTTTATCAAACTTTTGGCGATTTCACTTGTGTGATGAGCGGCTAAACTTCTTTGGTTTCCTCAGGATGGAGGGTTTTTGTAAGTTAATAGATTTTATGTGTTTAGTGACAATCGTTTGACTTAGTGATCTAAGCATTCGATGCTTTTCACTTATGATTTAGTTAATTAATTGTAACTGATTGCATTTGCTTAACCTTATTCTTTGATCATTCAATTCCCGAGAGTTCTAGTAATTGGGATATATTTGTTATGGGATCAGGGTTAGTAATTGTGATTGGTAACCATTAGATAACCTCCCGTTATGTATTGACTAGAGTACTTAGTCTTTGGTTATCACAATTAGTTGATTAGGTTAGTCCACTTATGTCTATGTAAGTGTTCGATTAAACATATAATTGAAGTTAACTGCAAAACCTAAATTCCGGAGGAACCATTCATTCTCTTATTGAATACAATCTTATTTCTTTTCCGTTGTTAGCAATCAACAATCAAAATCAAATCAATAGTTTATTGTTTTCATAGCTGTTAATTAACACTTTGCATCATACACTTTCCACAATCCTCCCTTGGTCCGATACCCTGCTTATTCGATACTAATAGTTTAAATAGGTTTTTGCATGTCCTTAACGACAGACATCAAAATGGCACCGTTGCCGGGGAGGCGTGCGCAAAGTGTTTAGTGTTAAGTTCTAGTTTTTAGTAAAAATAAAAAAAATCAAAAATAGTTTTACTTTGTTTTGTTCAGATTTACGCGAGGTTTTCTTGTTTTTGTTTGTGCAGGTGATCTTGGACGTGTATGCATCATACTCGGCATTCCGGGAAGTCATCACCACTAGTGTTCGACCCAGGGATTGAGAGAACAGTGAAGCATACAAAGCAAGTATTACACCGTGAGAATAAGATTTTACAATCACCGACACCGAAAAACAAAACAATGGAGAACTCAGGAACTCCGAAAAAACAAACCGAAACTTCACAACCGCAACATTTCTCACCAACACCCGCGACATTTCTCACCAACACCGAATCAACCTTCACCAAACACTAATCTACCAAATCCACCACAACCACCACAGTCTACACAACCTACATCCACTACACCAGTTCCACCATTCTCAACATTTTTCCCAAACTTTGATAACATTCAACAAGCTTCCACCCAAACGACATCTTTTCAATACCTAGCTACAACCCACACTGCCAACTTGTTGGTGCATGCGTCTGTCGACTTCGTCTTGTATCGAGTCTTGTATGTTGGTAGATAGATCAGGGCACATTATACGAGAAAACATGTTAAAAGGCTAATTTCGCTTGAAATGGTCAAAAGCAATTTCAAACGAAATCACATGGTTAATTCCGCTTGAACTGGTAATTTCACTTGAAGTGGTAATTCCGCTTGTAAGTGATTCCGTTTGAGGCAGGTTCAAGCGAAATTACAAAGCCTATATATAGTGGTGTCTTGATTTCATTTGTAACTTTCCGGTCACTGAGTCGAAGTGCTGCCGAAGTGTTGTCTCGCTGTAATTCTTTGTCAAATCAATCTAAAGACAGTTTAAAATGATATTCTTGCTGAATTGAACTTGATACGTCTGTTTCCGCCTTTCGTATTGAGAAAAACTCTTCTGATCGACTCGTTCGGGTCTGAAAACGATCCTACAAGTGGTATCAGAGCTCAGGAGGAAGAGTTCTTGCCAATTCAGCTGCAAAATCTGATTTCTACACCTTCTTTTTCAAAAATTACAACTTTTCACGGTTAAAATCGGCTAATTTTCACACATTAAGTGCGCAATAGTGTTTTAACAAAGCCTTGAAAGAATTGGACTTAAATTCGATCTAAAATTGATAAAACTTTGTAATTTCGCTTGAAAAACAGCTTGAGAATGATGACATCAGCAGTATTTCGCTTGAAATAGCCTTATTCCGCTTGAAATCGTCAAGACAGTTTCAAGCGAAATTAGTAATTCCGCTTCAGAAGTGTAATTTCGTTTGAAAATCTTCATACGAAATTAGTAATTTCGCTTCAGGTTGTTATTCCGTTTGAAAGGGTGTTAGTTCACACGGAATTAGGTATTTCGCTTGAAAAGGTATTCCGCTCCAAAGGGTATTCCGTGTGAAGTTGGTATTTCGCTTGAAATTGTTTTATAGTTGATTCCGTTTGAGAGTGTAATTCTGTTTGAAACTGACTGTTTATAATTTCTTGAAAACCGAATCATGGAAGAGGAATTTTATAATGCATTTGCTACTACCCCCACTACACCGGCTAGTGTTACTCAGAATTTGACAATGGAAAATGAAACGGGCACTATGCAAAAACCGCCAAAGCTTTTGAACATTGAAGAGTATAAAGGTTGGGAGGAACGTTTCGAAAATTGGGTGCAAGAAAATTATTTGGATGCTTGGGAATGTGTTGAAACAAAGTATGTTAGACCGACGAATGATGATGAAGAGGAGATTGCTATTAAAGATCTAAGTGCTGATGATAGAAAGAAATACAAAAATGAGAAAATGATGATTAGTCTATTGCATCAAGCAGTTAAAGAAGATTTCTTGATCTTATTGCAACACAGTGGAAGTGCATACTCAATATGGAAAGCATTAAGATCGAAGTTTGTTGGAAGTCAAGAGATGGTAAAGAACAAAAAATCTCTTTTAAAGAAGGAATTCGATTTATTTCGAGGTTTAAAAAATGAAAACACAAAGCAGATCATAGAAAGATATTGCAATCTATTAGCAAACATGAAGAGGTTAAGCATCACTAAAGATAATGAAGAGTTGATTGAAAAGCTAGCCGATGCGTTGCCACATGAAACTTGGGGCACATATCTTATGATGTTAAGAAACAAGAAAGGTTTTAGCAGTTTAACACTCAGCAAGTTTATTGAAAAGATTGAAGCTCAGGAGATGGAACAAAGAAAAATCTCAAGAATGAAAGATTATGATGGTGAACAAGATATTGGATTGTATTACAAAGGAGGAAGCAGTGATAAAACCAATATGTCACCAAAGATCGAAACTGCATTCAATGCTAAAAGTTCATCTGGTGGATCATCTCAAGGATCAAACATCAAAACAGGATTTTCTCCATACCCATCATTTGATCCAAATTTTCAACAACCAAGAAAGGAAAGAGATTACAATGCAACATTGTTCTGAACATTGAGAATGATGAAAATTTCTCGGAAGAGGTTGCTAAAGGTCACATGTCATTGTTGGGAACCGTTTTAGAATCATATGAGAGTTTAGTTGTAGGTCGGATTGGGAATCCAATGTTGACAAAAGAGGATTACGATCAGATTGATGTTGAAGAGCTGGAATTGATGGATATAAAATGGTGTTTGGCGAGTGTGTTAAGAAGAGCTGAGAAGTTTAAACAAATTACAGGAAGAGATGATTTTCGTGATGCAAATGTTTCTACTTTAGGATTTGATAAATCTAAAGTTACTTGTTTTCGTTGCAGGGAAAAAGGACAATTCAAGAGGGAGTGCAAAAACCGCAAAGAAAGTGGAGCTCAAAATCCGTTTAACAACAATGATTATTATCTGAAAGCAATTTATCATCAAGTTGCTCAACAACCACATCAACAACAACCACATCAACAACAACCATAAACTGCTCATGCCAGGAAAAAGATTGAAGAATCATCAAAGAGAGCATGTATGGTGAATCAAGAAGATAAGAAATCATTAACAGGTTTCAGTTGGGACAAATATGTTTCAGCTGATAATAAAGCATGTCTGATAAACCAAGATGATGAAAAATTACCAGAAGGGTTTAGCTGGGCAAATTTCAGTTGGGATGATTATGATCCTAACAAGAAGTCAAATCATAAAGCTTGTGTTGCTCGAGTTGCTGAAGACAGTGATAATGCTGATGATTATTATGCAAGGAGAATGGAAAAGCACTTAAAAGTGATGGAAGAGAGTGATAGTGATGATGGAAAGGCTCAAAAGAAAAAGAAAGAGAAAAAGATTAAGAAACCTGTCAGCAGTGATGATGAAGATGTTCCTGTGACAAGGAAGAAAATAAAAGATGTTCCTGTGTCACAAAAGGTTCCTGTGAAATGTGAAAACTGTGAAGTAGTGAAGAAGCAGAACAGTACATTGATTCATAACATGAACCGATTGAAAGAATCTTATGATGTTCTGAATAAAGCAATGAATCAATACAATCAATCTAGTAGTGAACAAGCAACGGCTATGAAGACTCTCCAAGGAGCTTTCATGACAAAACAGAAAGTCGTCAACAATTATATTGAGAAGTGTGCTGTTTTGGAACAAAAACTGGAAACTCAAAGAATTGAAACAGAAAGAGTAAACCGTTTGTTAAAAAGTTACTCATGTACTTCTTATGTTATTGACAGGATTTATCCAACTGTGGAAGGCATGAAGGCATTTGAAGATGAAGAATCTGATGAAAAGATTTCTGAAAAGAAGAAGGATACTGAAGTGAATGTTTCTGGTAAGAAACAAAGTGCCAGTTATACAAAGTGTCCACCCCCGCTTGAAAATGGATATTCTCCTAGAAATCCAAATTCAGAAAGAGTAAAAAAGGCAACCAATTTAGTGTGGGAATCTGAACCATCAGATAATTTACCCGACAACATTGATGTCACGTTTACATCGTCTGATACTGATCATGAGTCCGAGTTAATAAAGAAAGTGGTCGATCAGGTGTTGGATAAAGATGAAACAGAGGAGTCAAAGTCGGAGTTAAACTCAGAGTCAAAGTCTGACCAGTCAAAGTCAACAATCAAAACGGACAAACGGGTTTACAATAAAGAATTTCTGTTGTCAAAATCTAATTTGAATGATGAACCAATCAAAGTGGTTTATACTTTGAATGATTCTGACAAATTATATTCTGATGAAGAAGTTCCAATAAGAGGTGTTAAAACTGAAATGATAAAAAAGGTTTTCAAACTATCAGAAATTAATATTTCTGAAATAAAAGATGTAAAACTTTCTGAAAAACCTAAACCTTACACCTCGAGAGTTCAACAAAGATTAAATAAGAAAAAAGGTTACAGTTCTGATTCTGGTTTTCAAAAGAAACCAAACCATAATGGTAATTTCAAAAGAAAAGGATTAGGATTTATTCCACCGAAAAATCATAAAAATGAGAAAACTTATAAACCAAAAACTGTTTTTGTTTCAGAAACATCAACTGAAGAAGAAAAAGAGAAATTGTTCAGAAAGCAGACAAACAAAGAATTCCTTGCTAAGAAGCAAGAAGAAATGATGAAGGAAGTTGCTCAAAAGAAGGAGACAAGAACCTGTTTTCAATGCAAAACAGTTGGTTATATTGTCAGGAATTGTCCAAAGGCAATCCAAACAAAACAGAGAGTCTCTGAAAAACTAAAAGAAAAGATGGTTGAGAATGAACCACCAACTACACAATTCAAAGTTTTCAAAAATTCGAAATTTGAGGTTGGTGAATGTTCAAAAAGGTTTTACAAGAGAAAAGCAAATATTGACAACCACAAGTGGGTTGTTAAGAAATCTGATGATAGTTCTAGCAATGATTCTGATTCGTCAAAATCAGAGGAGCTATTTTCAGGTGATGAAGTGATTCGATATCAGTTGTCACTTTATCTTGTACAGTTTGTTTTCAAATTTCTTTAAATGATTTTGAATTTTAGGGGGAGTAAGAATTTTCAGAAAATCCAAAAACATTTGAAAATTTGAAAAAGTCAAAAACATGATAAAATTCAAAATGAGTTTTGTTGTCAAAAAGAGGAAATGATAGTACATCAGTGGACGATCACAGCATGCTAAAGAATTGGAAAGTCAAAATGTGATAAACGGTCTCACTGATGATGTGCTAGTAGGTTTTTACACATTTAGTAGATTGTAACGAGATATAAACCTAAATTTCAAACTTGCTTATATCGTGGCGAACATCTCTCGGATATATGGGTAACCCCCGAAATCTTGTTTGAAAGGTCCCTCTTTCTGAGATACTAGGACTTTATGCTTAGTGATATCTGGGGTATTATCCAGGGACTTCTGATTTTGCGGAAGCAATGGCCTAGTCCCCGGAGAATACTTTACGCTTGCTTGAAATATAGCCCACCCTCAGCATAAAAAATGATGAAACATTGCAAAATGCTAATCATGTGTTGTTGAAGAAAAGATTCTCTAAAGGGAACCCACCAAAAGTCGAAGCCGTCATCTCTCTGCTGAACGGAAGTTCTGACCTGAGCTCTCACGGCCCTCGCATTTTAACCCCTTACAGATATCATCTAGGTATACTCACCTGTAAGACTGAATATTGGGATCTGGATACGGGAGTATATTCTGAGGTGGGACACGCGAATAAGTTTAAGTGCTTAAAACATTAATATCATATCTCAAAACAGTTGAACTTTGTGTGAAAATTTATGTGGATCAGTATACTGACAATCTAAGTGAATCGTTTAGAACTTAAAATGTTTAAAGCTTAATGGTGTTGGTGATTTGTCTCATAAACTGATATGATCATCTTACACAAACTCACAAAAACATTGTTTGTATATAGTTCTTTTCTGCATTTCATTTAAAGTAAAAATCCAAAAAGATTTTAGTGTGTTTTAGCATAAAATTTTGTAAAATCCAAAAAGATTTTCGACAACTGATGTTGAAGAGCTGATTTTCAAAATTCCAAGTGCTAAACATGATGACAACTGGGTTGGGAGAGTGTGTTTGAAAAGAAAAAGGATATTTCTTCAAGTGGTTCATCAGAGATTAAAATTGTAACATCATTTTTTGAATGATTACTTACAAGTGGTCATCAGAAGCTTTTGAATGATTAAATCAATTTATTCTTGCAAATGATATTGTTTTTGTGTCTTCAAGTGATAAGCAGAGAATAAATTTGTAAATTGTTAAAATTGTGAAATTTATTATGAGGTAGAGTTTGTGCAGGTAGGCCAGGTTACGATCCTGGAACTGCTGATGCTGATGAACTTAAGGAATAAAGAGATCTGATCAAGAGAATTAGAATACTCAAGAGCCAGATTGTGATTCTGGAATTGTAGATTAGATCAACATCCGAGGGGGAGATAAGTTGATAAAGAGAAGATAGAGATCTGAGGATGCTTTACATTGTTAGATACTTCAGAAAAGAGTTCGAGAGAAATGATAAAGACTGAAGACGTTGAAGACTCGATACTGAAGACTCGTCAACATTCGAGGGGGAGTCTGTTGGTGCATGCGTCTGTCGACTTCGTCTTGTATCGAGTCTTGTATGTTGGTAGATAGATCAGGGCACATTATACGAGAAAACATGTTAAAAGGCTAATTTCGCTTGAAATGGTCAAAAGCCATTTCAAACGAAATCACATGGTTAATTCCGCTTGAACTGGTAATTTCACTTGAAGTGATAATTCCGCTTGTAAGTGATTCCGTTTGAGGCAGGTTCAAGCGAAATTACCAAGCCTATATATAGTGGTGTCTTGATTTCATTTGTAACTTTCCGGTCACTGAGTCGAAGTACTGCCAAAGTGTCGTCTCGCTGTAATTCTTTGTCAAATCAATCTAAAGACAGTTTAAAGTGATATTCTTGCTGAATTGAACTTGATACGTCTGTTTCCGCCTTTCGTATTGAGAAAGACTCTTCTGATCGACTCGTTCGGGTCTGAAAACGATCCTACACAACTTACAACAGTCGTCTCCTTATGTTAGAGTCGTTCCAGATGACACTGCATCACCTAGTCAGACTCAAGCACCGAATGCAACATCAATTCAACAAGCTGCTCGACCGGTTAATTCACAGCAAAGTCAGCCACTGCCATACCCTTACAGATCGACCATCTATGATCAAGGGAATAATTCAGGGGAGTTCGAGGATGGCAATGAAGAATATGATAATTATGTGGGTCAGAATGAGAGACAAGTGGTTAATACGGGTATTTACGAAAGGAAAACAGCTGGAGTGGGTGTGTTCGGAAGAGTTAACCAAGAGAATTTGTGTCACACCCCAACCGATGGCGGAATCATCGGGGCGCGGCACTGAGCGAAACAGATTGGCCAGGAGAAATCCATAACAACTATCATTACCAGATATTTAACATTACGTCCCATACCATAACATATCAAAATAAAACAGTTATTACAGACAGAGTATCTCAAAGACAAATTAAATTGTTCTGACAACTCAGATTTTATTAAGTTTGTTTCTAGACTCCCCTAGCTTGATTCCATAGCAGCTAGCAAGTAAAAGTCAATACACATAGTGTAAAGGTGAGCATACAAGTTTAGTAGTATAATAGTAGCGAAAGTGATTTACGCATAACCATCATGTAACACGTATAGTTGTGAAGCAGGTAAGTTATCGACAATGAAATATACACAGACGTGACTGCGAGTTGTAGAATGCGCAACACATATCACCACTGTGACACGTGAAGAAAAGCCCTTAACAACCCCTGTCCACGACAGGTGTTGAGTCCAAACTATAGTACTATCGTTGCTAAGGTGTTAGGCAACAATCACTGTGTAAACATAACATACTAGCATTCATCGAACAACACGTATAACATACGAGAGCGGTTAGCGTATAAAAGTGTTCACGTTGTGTGTCGATTGTGATTTGGTATAAGTAATGTATGTAACACCCAAGAGTGCTTAAAGCAAAAAGGGATCGAGTATACTCATAGAGCGTGTTTAACGAATAAACACAGTCTTGGATTGAAGGGAGCGCTGAGAGAGTTAGCCTGATCACAGTACGACAGTATGAGCATTGAACAGTGCGTAAAACGGTGCGTCAAATGGATCGAGTGATGAATAGTGATCCGGTCAGATGACCGTCCGGACGGTGATCATCCGGATGGATGACTATTCGGTTGGATGGTCATTCGTCTGGGATGGATGTGTTTGTGTATGCTGGAACTTTGAAGTTTTCGTTGAAGCATTCTAAAAGATGAAAAGTGTTCCTACATATCAGGTCATCTGGTCGGATGGTCATCCGGACGGATGACCGTTCGGTCGGATGGCCCTTCGTTTGGAACTGATATGCTTTGAAGTTTGGTAAATTCTTTAAGTGTTGAACATCATAAGTCATCCGGTCGGATCGTCGTTCGATCGGATGGCGATCCGATCGGACGGCGATTCGTTCGGAGACCTGTTCTTTTTGCAAACTTGTAGAAGTCTTGTGATTGAACCGAGACGGTATGACAACATGCTAAACAACGGAAACCTCATCAGGTCCAACTCATCCGGTCAGATGGGAATCACCCCGTTCGATCCGAACCAGCTGTTCATGACGGTGTTCCATGTTCAACCCGTGAATCGGCTGTCTCTTTGATAGTAATCCGTTCTCAGACCGGCACTTCACTAGAGAATGAATAGAAGTCCCGAACGAGCTCAGATTCTATCGATTTTAAGTGAAAAGTTGAGAATGTTGAAGAAAAGTTTGAATCACTTGAAAAATGTTTAGATTTAGGGGAAATCAGTGTTTAAACATTGTAGAAATCCTTTAAATCAGAGTTGTTCTTGGTGAGTTGAGATCATACTCTGGTGTTCATACAAACCCGTGATGACGTCAGTCGAAAACAGCCCAAATCAGATGGATTTCACGGTTAAAAGTTGTGATTTGATGGTGGAAATGGTGAAGAAGTGTGCATAGATCAAAGAAGTACAAGATTTGAGTTGAAAACTTACAAAATCATGAGGAATTGAGAGAAAATAGCCTGAGAGTGCGTGGGTCGGAGGAGAGCTGTCACATCAGTGAATAGTTGATGTGACAGGTGGTATTTATAGGCAAGAGGAGAAGAAAGGCGGTGCAGCGAATGGGTCGGAGGGCCCTTCGATCGGATGGCCATCCGATCGGATGGTCATCCGGATGGATGACCATTCGATCGAATGGTCCTTCGATCGGATGGCTCGAATAAGTTAGTTTCCAACTTTTCATTTCGTGCGTTGAGCGTTGCGTTACGTTTCGTGTAAGCGATGCGATAGTATTACAAAATAGTTACACAAATAACATAATCAACCTAATAACCATAAAAGTAACTTGTATTTCGGGTTGCGATGCGATGCGGTAGATTTGCGATTGCGTTTGCGAATAACATCCCACAATATATAAGCACACATAAGTAAAGCACATAATAGCACACACGTAAAACAATATCCAGAACCTATAATTCAAATTGCGATGCGATAGCGATGTGATAGCGTTTAGTAGATTAGAGTTTAGTTACGTTTATCGCATTGTTACTTCACATATTAAATAATCGTAAAAACAAAATAGCATAAAGTATCGATTATCGAGTCGAAGGTACAAGCAATAATTAAGCTAGGAATGACAGATCTGATTAACAATCTTTTCTTCCTCTGACTTTGACTTGTACTTTGACTTCGAAAGTCGGGTTGTTACAGCCTCCCCTACTTTAGGAAATTCCGTCCCGAAATTTAAGGCACAAGCGTAACGAATAGCTGCGGGTATTTAGCCTTCATGTCACTTTCGAGTTCCCAGGAGAACTCGGCACCACGTTTGCCTTCCCAGCGAACCTTCACAATGGGATTGCGTGAGCGTCGTAGTTTCTTGGTCTTTCGGTCCATGATCTTGACTGGCTTTTCCAAGAAGTGTAATGTTTCGTTCACATGTAGATCCTCAAGAGGGACATGTAGATTCTGGTCGGCTAGACACTTTTTGAGGTTCGAAATGTGGAAAGTCGGATGTACGTTGCTGGGTTCCTCCGGTAATTCGAGCCTGTAGGCCACTTTGCCTATTCTTTCCAGAATCTTAAAGGGTCCAACATATCGAGGCGCTAGCTTTCCTTTCTTGCCGAATCGGATCATTCCCTTCCAAGGTGCAACCTTTAGGAGTACGTGATCGCCAACGTCAAATTCAAGGGCCTTGCGGCGTTTATCGGCGTAACTCTTTTGACGACTCCGAGCTTTCAGGAGATTGTATCGTATTTGGAGGATCTTGTCTGTCGTTTCTTGCAATAACTCAGGACCGGTAATTTTCGCATCCCCGATCTCGTGCCATACAATAGGCGATCGACATTTTCTTCCATATAATGCCTCAAATGGTGCCATTTGGATGCTAGAGTGATAACTGTTATTGTACGAGAATTCAACTAAAGGTAAATGCGAATCCCAGTTGCCACCGAAATCTATAACACACGAGTGAAGCGTGTCTTCAAGGGTACGAATCGTGTGTTCAGTCTGACCGTCAGTCTGGGGATGGAATGCAGTACGAAGAATGAGAGTAGTACCGAGAGCAGATTGAAAAGTTTCCCAGAGACGTGAAGTGAATCGACCATCGCGGTCGGAGATGATGTCACGAGGTGTCCCGTATCGACAAATGACCTCGTCGGTGTAGATCCGTGCTAATCATTCGACCTTATAGTCTTCCCGTATTGGCAGGAAGTGTGCGGATTTAGTGAGACGATCAACGATAACCCAAATGCTATCGTGACCTAATGGCGCGCGTGGGAGTTTCGTAATGAAATCCATAGCTATACTCTCCCATTTCCACATAGGGATTTCGGGTTGCACGAGTAAGCCAGAGGGGCATTGTTGTTCAGCCTTGACCTTCGAACAGGTTAGGCATTTCGAAACATAGACAACGATATCTTTCTTCATGCCCGGCCACCAGTACCTATAGCGAAGGTCCTGGTACATCTTATCGTGTTGGGATTGAACCCTACAAAGGAACAGATGATAAAGCCAAAACTGGTTCAGAGTAGTGGATCCTTCATAAGCAGTGTTTGTACATATCTTTCCCCTTGACAGTGGCTCTAACAATTGATGGACTCTAAGTACTTCCCAATACAACTGTTGTTGATCTAAAGACTGATGAAGTTGAAGTACTGAAGCTCAATCTACTGATGTGTCTCAAGTACTGTTGAAGACCAAAGCACTGCTTAAGCTACAATAGTGGAATGAAGAATCAGTGTTTTATTTATACTTTGTTTATGTAATCGGTAGTTTGTAATCAGTGGTTGTATAGGTCAGTGGTTGTAGTTTGTTAGGCAGTTAGATGTCACTTTCATGGTGACGTCAGCCAAAGATGCTCAGTGGTTAGGTTGTACTATAAATAGAACAGTACTCTGTACTGTTCTATTAGCTCTTCCCTTCTAAGTTATTTAGTACGAACAATCAGTGAGCTCAGACTAAGGGGGAGATTTGTGCATGCATGCATTAGTGTTGATTATTGTAATCAAATACAATCATTCGATTATATGTTAAACATGTGTGCTTAAACTTTTCTTCCATTGATTGTGTTCTCAAAGTTTATTTCATTATTCCGCTGCAATTAATCTCTGTTTTACTTTCATTTCAATTAAACAAAATACAATCTAAGAAACTCAGATCCTAACAATTGGTATCAGAGCAAGGACAGTCAAATTTGATCTAACAATCATTTTGACGTAAAAGTTCAGCTCAATTTCGTTGATACTTTCGATTGTTCGTTTTTAGTTGAAAAACAGAGTAAGGTATAATCACGTAAAAAAGTTGATTATTCAGTACCTGTAAAACAACCAGAATGACATCACAGTCACATGACATTCATAACACTGGCTCACTCTTCAAACCACCTATGTTGGTTAGATCTAAATACAACATCTGGCAGCGTAGGATGGGTCACATCTTAGCTCGACAAAATACAAGATGTTGGAAGTCGGTTGTCTTTGGACCACCTGTTCCAATGGTGCCGAGTGCTGAAGACCCAAAAACCTTTGTACCTAAGAAAATTGAAAACTATTCCGAACAGGATTTTAAAAAAATTTGAACTAGATGCAAAGGCCTTTAGCATAGTTACATCAGCACTCCCAAATGAAATTTATGCTGGGTTGTTACATTGTAACAGTGCCAAGGAATTGTGGAATGCACTTAAGGAACAGTTTGGTGGTACTGAAGAAGTAATTGAAAACAATAGGGAGGTTTTGAATCAACAGTATGAAACATTTTGTCACATCAAGGGTGAATCATTAACACAACAGTTTGAACGTTTTAGCTGTCTCATAAGTGAACTGAAACTTGTTAATACTGAATTTACTAAATCAACTCTAAACAGCAGGTTTCTAAGGTCACTTCCTAAAAAATGGGACACAATTGCTTGTGTAACCAGAAATTCAGTTGGCTTTAAAGAGTTAACACTGACTCAACTTCATGGTAGACTCCTCACTTATGAGAGAGAGTTGAACCAGAAAAAGAAGTTACAAGGGTCATGGAAGGTTGCTGATGACTACACATTTGGTAGCACATCACTTCTTGGTTAAGAGGAATCTGGTAGTAGTAAGGATCAGAGTTATGATCATTACATTGACATAACTGCTGGTAGAGCTTTTAACAACTCTGATTCTTACTCAACTAACTATGCTTTAACAGCTAGTAGTGAAAACCAGATTTCTGACAATCTCTCTTTTGAACTCAATGATCTCCAGCATTTTGATCCAACTGATTTAGAGGAAATGGACATACTACACCAACTTGCACTGCTGAGTGTTAGAACCAACAAGTTTTACAAAAGAACAGGGAGAAAATTTCCAGGGTTACATGGGAACTTGAAAGTAGGGTTGGGCAAATCAAAGATAAAATGCTATAAGTGCAATAGGTTAGGTCATTTTGCTAGAGAGTGTAGGAGTCAAACTAATGGACTAATCATCACACATCCTAGCTCTAGACCACAAAATAACCAAACCACTTTACAGTATTCCCAATATGCCCCTGCTACTCATGTAAACACTGCTCCCTATGCACACCCTACAACCCCTGTTCCAGTACACTATGTCCAAATCACTGTTCCTCAAATACAGTATATCCAGGCCCCAGCTCCTTAGGTTCAGGTGCAACAAGTTGCACCTCAACAAGCTACCCAAACAGATCAGCAAAGCTTCTTTACCCAAGGCTTTGTTGATAGGACTAGCTTGCCTGATGAATTAGGTGATGAAAATTTTGCTCTATATGCTAAAAATGATGCTTCTAGTGATGATTTCTCTTTTGTAGCATTAGAGTCTATATCAGAAGGGCTGGAAACTGAAGAAGGGCAGTCAAATGAAGAAACAGTGGATACAATTGCTGAAGCAGTGGTTACTGTTGTTGTTGGTGAACAACTGTTGGGAGAAAATTCAGAACCTCTGATAGAACCACTGTCTGACCCCTGGTCTGTTGAAGAAGAAGAAGAGAAGAAGCAAGGAGAAAGTGAGGAGAAAGAGCCAGAAGAAAGTGAACATGTCTGTGATTAGGGCTGTAAACGAACCGAACGAACACGAACAAGGCCTTGTTCGTGTTCGTTCGTTAAGGAAATAAATGTGTTCACGAACGGTTCATGAACACTTACCGAACACGATTTTATGTTCATGTTCGTTCATCAAGGAAATGAGCGTGTTCATGAACGGTTCACGAACACAAACGAACACAAATAAATTTGGCGAACGCAACGAAGGATAAAGGTGGATGGCCCAGAGAGTAGCATGGAACTTGAATCCCTTATTGTGGAACGGAGGTCGATTGTATTCGTCAATGTAAATAATGAGAAATGAAAGGGAAATGGTGCATAAACAAGTTGAAATAAGGTTTCCTAATTTAATTGTTAGGGTAATAAAATAAATATAAGTTTAATAATATAAAAAGTATAGAAAAAAATTTATGAAATTACAAAAATCTTTAATTAAAACACAAACATACGAACATAAACAAACGCAAATGAACGAATGTTCACGAACACCTTACCGAACGTTCAGGAACACAATTGAACGAGCGAGGCCTCTGTTCATGTTCGTTCATTAAACTAATCGAACGAAATTTCTTGTTTATGTTCGTTCATTTTTTAAACGAACGAACATAAACGAACTTCCCGCCGAACGGTTCACGAACGGTTCGCTGAACGTTTGGTTCGTTTACAGCCCTATCTGTGATTGTGCCATGATAGCTGCAACTAAGGTATCACCCCAGGTTCTTAAAAACCTATGTACAGATAAATGCATCATAGCATTTGCAAATGTCAAGAAGGTGAATGAAAACCTTAGAGATAAAATGTTGAATGATGAGATACAATTTGAAAAATCTTTAAAAGAATTGAAAATCAAATTGTCTGAAAAAAGGAAACGATATTTGCAGCCTCAAACATGAGCATAGCATAACCAAGGACCAACTTCAGGACATGATAGAAAAATATCAGACCTATAAAAAGGAGTTGGAATCCACCCAAATCACATGTGAAAATGAGTGGAATCCTGCAAAGGTTATGAAGTTATGCTTGAGAAACAGATCAAAAGCAATGTAAAATTTGGTGTTGGTTTTAGAAAAAAATGACCAAGTTGAAAACAATGATGCAAATGAATCTGTTGAAATCATACCCACTAACAAGGATGGTCAAGAAATCAAAATCACTGATAAAAGTGGCAACAAAATCACTCTAGAAAGATCAGTGGGGTCCTCAACTTTTGAGGAGATTGAGAAATACCAATTCAAACCCACTTGGTCTGATGAGTGTGACCTCTTTGAAAATTTTAAACCAATGGACTTCACCATAGTGGATGGTGTAAAAGCACCAAAGGCCAAGGTAATTCCTCTTAAGGACATCCCAACAGTGGTTCAAAACTCTGTTGCAAAGGAGTCTGAAAAGAAGAAAAAGAGAGAAAAGGTTAAAAACTTGTTTTGTGACTTTTGTGAAAAGAAAAATCATTTGACAAAAGATTGTTTTCATTTAAAAGCCTATGACACTAACAAAACAAGTATCATTATGCCTTCAAAAAGCTGCACCATCTATGGTAAAACAAACCATCTCACTCAGGAATGTGTGTATCTTAAAACCTTTGATGTAAAAAAGAATGAGTACACTTCAAAAACACTCTTGAGTTCATCAAGTTCACAAGTCAAGAAACAACCATCCTTTGTGCATGTCCAAACAACTGTTACAAAACAGTTGAACCAAAACTCTGTTAAAAGAGAGGTTCAAGTGACAGATGCACCCCCTGCTAACCAATTCCAAAGAGGAAAAGGTCAACCTCCATACCAAAGGGTCCCACATGTTTATGAGGCTTACAAAAGGCCTTCTAAACCAAAAGTGAACAAGCATCCCTTTGGATATCAACAGCTGATATGAAATGGCTCCCAACAGTGGTTAGAATGAAATGCAACAAAAGTTGTCCAATCCCCTGATCTAACCACTGTCCATGTTCCTGACCTTGACTCTGACACTGTTGTGACCCCTTCCAAAGCCTTATTGGATTTGGAGACCCTCCTGAACTAACCACTTACTTGATGTGCAGGGAGCTTCTGCATGCTTAGATAGTCTTTGGTATATAGATAGTGGAGGCTCTAGGCATATGACTGGATGTAGAACCCTACTCAAGGAATTCAAAACTCATGGAAGGGGTGATATATCTTTTAGTAATAATAGTAAGGGAAGTGTGTTAGGGTCTGGTACAGTTCAGTCTGGAAAAGTCAAGTTTGAAAATGTCAATCTCATTGACAATCTAAAATTCAACCTCCTTAGTCATTCACAAATGAGTGACAAAGGTTATGGGTCATTCTTTACTAAGGAGTGTTGTAGGATTGTTGGACCAGAAATGGTCCAAAAGAATGAAGAAATAATAAAAACTAGAAAAACTCAACTTGTTTCTCAAAGAAGTGGCAATGTTTATGTAGTTGATTTGTCAAAATAGAGCCCTATGATTGATGCCTGTCTGTTCTCAGCTGCCTCTAACAAAGAGACAGAACTATGGCACAGAAGATTGGGGCACACAAATCTCAAGACAATCACTGCTTTGTCAAAACAAGGCCTTGTAAGAGGTCTTCCACAAAAATTGTTCACCTGTCCTGAGCATTGTGTTTCATGTTTAAAAGGAAAACAACATAAAAGCTCATTTAAGTCTATTGAAGAGTCCAAAACAACCAAGTGTTTGCAAATGCTACACATGGATCTGTTTAGCCCAGTAAAAGTCATGAGTCTTAAAAAGAAAAGATATTGTTTGGTAATTGTAGATGACTTTTCTAGGTTTACATGGACTTATTTCTTACATTCTAAAGATGAAACTGTAGGCATTCTGCAAGACTTTTTCAAACAGGTTGAAAAGTAGTTTGACTTGCCAGTGAAAGTCTTTAGGAGTGACAATGGCACATAATTCAGAAATAGGGAGTTGGATGAGTTTTGTGTGTCAAAAGGAATTGTAAGGCAGTACAGCTTTCCAAGGACACCAGAACAAAATGGGGTTGTTGAAAGGAAGAACAGGACACTGATTGAAGCTGCCAGAACCATGCTAGCTGATTCAGGTTTGCCATTAACGTTCTGGGCAGAGGCTGTAAACACTGCCTGCTATGTTCAGAACAGAGTTTTGATCAACCCTAGGCATCAAAAGACTGCCTATGAACATCTATATAAAATCAAACCACTGATCTCATACTTTAAAGTATTTGGCTGCCCATGCTTCATTTTGAACTTAAAAGACACAATTTCAAAATTTGCAGCCAAAATAGATTGTGGTTATCATTTGGAATACTCAACCACTGCTAAGGCCTACAAAGTGTTTAACACTAGGACTAAGTGTGTGGAAGAGACTTTGAATGTAAAGTTCAATGAACTTTCTTCAATGAAAATCCCTGCAAACCTTGCTGAGTTATTTGATCTTGATAAATTTACTTTTGAAAATGTTTCTGTCAAGACTAACAGTGCAGGTCCATCTCAACCTCCTCCATCAGACAATGGATATGAAGTCATCATTCCACAACAGAAGTTCACATCCATTGCCAGAGCAGCAGATATTCAAAACAGCTGCCAAAGCTCAACCACTGCTACCTCAACAGTTGTTGATCAAAGTAGCCCTCAAACCCCTGCTTCCACATCCTCAAACACTGTTGATAAAAATCTTCAAACAATGGATAAAAATCAACATGTTTCCACACCAATTCCTCCTATCCCTCCACCTCCATTTCAAGAAACTGTTGGATCATCAAAGTCGCCAACAGTGGTTAGCTCAGATGATTCACATCTTCAACCCTCACCCTTAAATGCCATTGTTCCATACAAAGGAGATCTAATCTTCTTGAAGTCTCATCCACCTGACCAAATCATTGGCAACATCAGTGAAGGGGTGCTTACCAGAAGTCAATCCCAAAACATCTGTCTTTTTGTTGGTTTTCTATCACTTCATCAACCTGTCAAGTACTAAGAGGCACTGAAAGACAACAGTTGGGTGGAAGCCATGCAAGAAGAGCTCCAACAGTTTAAGAGACAACAAGTATGGGAACTTGTACCACTGCCAGAGGGTGTGAGTCCTATTGGCACAAAGTGGGTCTTCAAAAATAAAACTGATGAAAGGGGCATTGTTGTCAAGAATAAAGCAAGGCTTGTGGTTCAAGGTTTTAGACAGGAAGAGGGCATTGACTATGATGAAACTTTTTCCCCAGTAGCAAGATTGGAAGCTATCAAATTATTCCTGGCCTTTGCTGTTAACCACAACATAAAGGTGTTTCAAATGGATATCAAATGTGCATTCCTCTATGGTAAGATTCAAGAAGAGGTATATGTTTGTCAACCTCCTGGTTTTGAGGATCCATTTTATCCAAATCATGTCTACAAGCTAAATAAAGCTTTGTATGGCCTGAAACAAGCACCTAGAGCCTGGTATGAAACTCTATCCACCTTTCTACTCTCTATTGGTTTCCCAAGAGGTAAAATTGATAAAACATTGTTTTTAAAATGGAGAGGGAAAGATTTGATGATTGTCCAGATTTATGTGGATGACATCATTTTTGGAAGCACATGTCCTAAAATGTGTGACGAGTTCAGACAACTCATGACAGCTGAGTTTGAGATAAGTGCAATGGGTGAACTACAGTGCTTTCTTAGTCTCCAAGTAAAGCAACTGCAAAATGGTACTTTCATTCATCAAGGCAAATATGCCAAAGAACTTTTAAACAAATTTGATATGAATGATTGCAAACCATGTAGTACACCCATAGCAACCACCAAGATAGTCATGTCTGATGAGAAGGATGATTTGGTTGATCAAACTCTTTATAGAAGCATGATTGGGTCTTTATTGTACCTAACTGCATCTAGGCCAGATATCATGTTTGCAACATGTGTTTGTGCAAGATCCCAATCAGCCCCTAGAAAGTCAAATCTTACTGTTGTAAAAAGGATATTCAGATGCTTAAAAGGTGCTCCTACACTTGGTATCTGGTATCCAGCTGATGGAAATATCAAGCTTTCAGGTTTCTCAGACAGTGACTTTGCTGGATGCAACACAACAAGGAAGTCCACTTCAGGAGGGTGCCAATTCCTAGGCAATTTCTTGGTGTCTTGGCAAAGCAAAAAACAAGCAGCTGTTTCAACATCCACTGCTGAGGCAGAGTATATTGCTGCTGCAAGCTGCACAGCCCAATTGCTATGGCTTCAAAATCAACTGCTAGATTTTGGTATCACTGCTTTGAAAACACCACTCATGTTGGATAGTCAAGCAGCAGAAAATATCATCAAAAATCCAGATTCACATTCAACCACCAAGCACATTGACATCGGACATCATTTTGTGAGGGATTGCTATGAAAAAAAGGTTTGATTTCTCTGCACCATGTTCCAACTAAAGATCAGCTAGCAGATGTGCTAACAAAAGCTTTAGACACATCCACCTTTGAAAGCTTGATCTCTAGGATTGGCATGCTGAACATGGAATAACAGACAAAATCTTGTTTTTCTATGAATAAAGCATTAAAATGGTTTCAGGAAAATCAAAAATCCATCCTTAAAAATAGTTAAAAATGAAAATTTTTATTAATCCTTAAAAGTCTATTGCAACCACCATTTTGTTTCAAACATCTGTTTTGTTAAAAACTAGCCACTACTGAAAGTCAACCTCTGTTCCCCCATTTTCACTGATAATCACTGTTGTCAAACATCAGTGTTTTGAATCACTGATTGTTATCCACTGATAGTTAAAAATCAGCCACTGTTTTCATTTTCACCACTGTAAACCACTGATATTGATCATCAGTGGTTTCCTAAACAACTGTCATCCATTATTCATCAGAGGTTGTCACGTGGTCAGTTATTAGCCGTCAGATCTTTGTAACCGCTGCCACGTCAACATTCACTTTTTCACTTTATAAAACCCTGATTAAAACCCCAATCAGAGGTTTCACTGCCGTATCGAATTCAAAAGTTCTTTTAAAAGCAGTTTCCATAAAAAACCCTCGAATCATTCATAACTATCTTCTTCCTCCTCTTGCAACTGTCTTCGAATCACCATGGCCCTTGCAATAAAAAACCCTCATAACTATCTATGCACACTTGAGAAAACAAGTCAAAACACTGATTTTCACTCCGTTATTGATGCTCTTTCATCTTCGAAGTACAAAACTTTGTTGACTTGCAATGCACCAATCTATCAAGAAACCCTACGCGAGTTCTGGAAAAATGCCAAAATTGAAGTTCAGGGCAAAAAGCCTTGGGCTATCACATCTAAAGTAGGAAAAAATCTTGTTTCCATCACACCACAGAAAATTTCAGAGGTTTTTGAGACAAATGATCATACAGGTAAAAATTCTTTCCCTAAAGATGAGTATCAGACTGATCTGACCGAAAGGGGGTATGAGGGACAAATGAATAAAGCAGCTTTGCAAAAAGGGAATTTCCCACCTCCCATGAAATTTTTATTTCATACCCTACTCATGTGTGTTTCAAATAAAACAACTGCTTTCAATGAAATACTATTGAAAATCCAGTACTTGGGATATGCTATCATGGCAGAAGTTGATTTTAATAACTCCCAAGAGATTTTCAAGGATATGGTTAAAAAATATTAATAATATAAAAGACAAAAAGAAACCATTTTTGCTACTTCCCAGATTTTCGAGCTATTATCTACAAAATCAAATCCCAAAGGATAGTGCACAAGTGCTCATCCAGGGTGCTCCTTGTCAAATAAACAGTCTTTCTTCTGAAACCTTTACAAGGATGTCAGAGTCAAAAGATTTGAAAACACAAACAGAGGAACCTGAGCAAACTTTGGATGCGTCCACATCTGCTCCTCAGGTTTCTGCTGTTGAGCCCACTGCTCATGGTGATCATAGCAGCACAACCACTGCTGTGAAACCCCAACCAAAAAGACGATCAAGAAAAAATCCAAAAAGCCCCCAAACCCTCCAAAAAGGATCCTCTGGAAGATGAGATCCCAGAGGTAATTCCTGTGACAACACAAAAGTCACCTACAACCACTGCTGCTACTTCCTCACAGCAGATGGTAGAAAGATCTCAACCTGAGCCTGAAACTCCTCCTGCATCCTCACAAAAGGATCAGGTTGTATATACAGGGACACCACATTATGAAGCTCTGGATCCACTTGAATCCATCTTCCACAGTCCTGCTCCCGGGGCAAATTATCTTTCAACACCCATCCTCACTTCACAACTCCCACCATCCATTATACCTCTGTTGGATACATTGGATATGGATCAGACATAAATCAGTTCTTATCAACAACCTATCACTGAGAATATACTCCAACAAGTGACTGAGTCTGATTCCTCTATCTTTGCTAACCCACCAACAGTTGAGGAGGTTACACCCCTTGAGTTACATGTAACTCTTGGTGGTAGTTCAAGTGGAGCAGCTACTACAGGTGTTAAATCCACTGATTTACACCTGGACAGTTGTTTCATCAGTAAGCCTCCCTTGAAGGAAACCACTGCTGATGCTGTCAAATTATCCACTGGTGTGTTTCATTTACCCACTGGTGTGTTAAATAAGATAGCTAATGTAGAGGGAAGTCCCCAGTACCAAGAAAAAAGGGCATCAGTGGATGATCCACGGGTTACTTCTCCTTGTCCAACTGCTGATACAACCACTGCTAGTGGGAAATCAGATGATCCCATTAAATTGGGTGATGGTTTAAAATACAGAGAATTGATGGAGAGAGTTGACAAAATTGAAACATCTGTGGAAGATATCAAAAGTATGCTGCAACAGTTGTTACAATCTCAAAAGGCTCCATCCACTGCTTCATCATCTGCTCTTACCACCAATGAGCTATGGCACTTGCTCCAACCTTTGCTCCATCAACAAAGGAAATATGTTGATCAACAGCATGAAATTCAGCTACAAATGTTCAGAAATGTGATGGAAGAAAGATATAAGGATACTCAAGCTGACATAAAAGCCATCAAAGCTCATTTGCTTCAAACCACTGGTGATTCTCCTCCTACAATCATTTATGTAGAAAACCCTGATGATGCCAAAAAGGGGGAGAAAGAAACGAAAGGAAAGGAAGGTCTGCATCTACCACCAGATCCTAAGGCTAAACCTGTTGTTGAAATTCCAAGGCCAGATGGTACAAAGAAGGTTGATGTGTCTCTCAACCTATTTGTTGAACAAAAAGCAGATAGAAAAGAGAGAATGGAAATAAAGGGTGCCAAAAGATTTGAAAATGAGAAGAAAGCTTTGATGGCTAAGGAAGAACAGGGTACTTTAAACAGAAGAAAGTCTACCAGAAAGGTCAGCCAACCCAAAACCACACCTTCCAAAACCACCAAACCTACTCCTAAAATCCCCAAAAGTTCCTCATCTCAAACCTCTAAACCAACAGACGTTGAGACACCTGTTATATCAACAGCTGTTGATACATCAGTGGTTTCAACAGATGTTGTGTCAACCAATGCTCTTGTCACTTTACCAACCACCACTCAACCCACTGCTACACCACAAACTACATCTCCATTACAAACACCACCTGCCAAAAAGCAGAAGACAACAGTTAACACTTCAACAGTTGTAGTGACAACAGTGGTTGAGACACCAGTTGTTTCAACAACTGTTAGTTAGTCACCTATCACTTCAAACACTCCTTCTCAAGCCATAATCCTTTCTGTTCCAAAATCTCAAATAAAAACACCTTCTCCCGAAAAGGTGTATACAAGAAAAAGAAAGTTTCAGGTGCATGATGATGACATACCAGCACCTGTTCCAATATCATCCACACCTTACAATGTAATCAAACCTCAACCATTCATTCCTCCAACTTTAACCAACCCATTCAAAGATCCAAAAATACTTGAAGGATATGATCCTGCAGATGTAATACCAGTAACAGCCAGTTATCCACTAGAATTGCATCCAGTTAAAAATGAAATAAAACAATTTTACACAGTGGATAACCCTTCAAAAAGAAAATTCCCCTCTCTTGTTGGTTTTAGAGATCCAAAGAACATGGATGAGTATTTAAAACTCAAAGCCAGACAAGCTGAAATACAAAAAGGCAAAGGGGAAAGTACAAAAAGCATCTCAAGTTGAATGCAATTCTTACTTACTAAAGTCAAATAGTTGGAAGATTATGCAAGAGACTTAAGTAAAGAGATGTCAAATTTGCCACCAGATGCTGACCTGCAAAAGGAGATGAGAAAAGACCTCCTTAATCTGATCATGAGAGAAAAATTCTATCCTACCAAGGTTGAGCAGTTCAATGACTGGCCACTCATTGCTTTGAAAGGTGAAGCTAATAGAATTGAAAGAATAAAGAATGATCCAAGTATGAAAAGATCTGCACCAAATTGGAGCAAGTACAAAAAGGCAATTGATGATCTTACCTTGGAGTATAAAAGAAAGAAGCAAGAGTTGGATGCAGCAAAGTTTGGTACAGCCAAAGCTATAGCAAAATGGTCAAGGCAATACACTGACAGGGCATATGAAAAGCTGGAAAGATTAAGAGAAACAGATCCTAAACTTCCAAAGAAACCAGCATATAGAACCAAGAAGATTGATGAACCTCAGCAGCAGGCCCTCACTTTGAAAACATTGTTTACATCATCTGGCACTTCCCTCATTGTTATGAATCAAAGGAAGAAGCAGAAACAGACTGATGCTGAAGATGTAGCAAGTGAAGCTGTTTACATGAAAGAGGCTATCAAAAGAATGATAGAAGAGGATCCTAACTCAGAAAAGTTACAGGAAATTGCCAAAAGAGTTCTGAGCAGGCCTCCATCACCAAACTCATCAAAAATAAAGCCTCTCCTAAGAAACCCACTTGATTCAAAAATACTAAAGTGGAAGTCTGATCAAAAGACCCACGTATTGACTTTGCTCAAGTCCAGTGGAGAAGTTAAGCACATATCAAGAGAGAATGCACTAGGCCTGAGAGTAGAAGATTTACAAGATCTCCTTGAGCTTCAACTGTGTAGGGATGGGGATGATGAAGATTCCATGAACTTTGAATTATAATTCAAAGGGAAAGTTAGGGAATTATTGATAAGGCAATAAAGATCCTAAATAATGAAGTGTTTTGGCATCATCTGTTCCAGGGGGAGATTGTTGGGATTGAACCCTACAAAGGAATAGATGATAAAGCCAAAACTGGTTTAGAGCAGTGGATCCTTCATAAGCAGTGTTTGTACATATCTTTCCCCTTAACAGTGTCTCTAACAACTGATGGACTCTAAGTACTGCCCAATACAACTGCTGTTGATCTAGAGACTGATGAAGTTGAAGTACTAAAGCTCAATCTACTGATGTGTCTCAAGTACTGTTGAAGACCAAAGCACTGCTTAAGCTACAACAGTGGAATGAAGAATTGGTATTTTATTTATACTTTGTTTATGTAATCAGTAGTTTGTAATCAGTGGTTGTATAGGTCAGTGGTTGTAGTTTGTTAAGCGGTTAGATGTCACTTTCATGGTGACGTCAGCCAAAGATGCTCAGTGGTTAGGTTGTACTATAAATAGAACAGTACTCTATACTGTTCTATTAGCTCTTCCCTTCTAAGTCATTTAGTACGAACAATCAGTGAGCTCAGGCTGAGGGGAAAATTTGTGCATGCATGCATTAGTGTTGATTATTGTAATCAAATACAATCATTCGATTATATGTTAAACATGTGTGCTTAAACTTTTCTTCCATTGATTGTGTTCTCAAAGTTTATTTCATTATTCTGCTGCAATTAATCTCTGTTTCACTTTCATTTCAATTAAACAAAACACAATCTAAGAAACTCAGATCTTAACATATTGGCACCGGGATGAATGGAATATCGAGACTTGTGGGCTTCGTTTAGCAGAATCTCCCATAAATTTGTGCGTTTGGGAATCCAAATTCGGTCAAGATAGTGAAATATACCATTCGATTTATTTACTAGTTGTTCACCGTTTCTAATAATCCTTTCTTTCTTCAAAGTGCGTTCGGTAAAACAAGCATGTTGAGCGTCGCGGATAAGAGCTTTAAGATTGTGCTGGGATTGAGTATTACGAACGCTATGCAAATAGCTTCGTCGACTAAGAGCGTTGGCAACGACATTTGCTTTGCCAGGATGGTAACGAATCTCACAGTCGTAATCGTTGAGAAGTTCAACCCATCGGCGTTGGCGCATATTCAGCTCTTTCTGGTTAAAGATGTGTTGTAGGCTCTTGTGGTTGGTGAAGACCGTACACTTGGTACCATAAAGGTAGTGTCGCCAAATCTTTAGCGCAAAAACAACTGCACCAAGCTCGAGATCGTGGGTCGTATAGTTTTTCTCGTGGATCTTGAGCTGACGAGAGGCGTACGCGATAACCTTGTCCCGTTGCATAAGAACACAACCGAGACCGAGGTTAGAGCATCGCAGTAGACCACAAAGTCGTCGTTTCCGCAGGGTAATCCGAGCACAGGGGCGTTGCAAAGCATAAGTTTAAGGGTTTGAAATGCTTCCTCTTGTTCAGTTCCCCAAACAAAAGGTTTGTCCTTGTCCGTAAGCGAGGTGAGAGGGACACCGATCTTCGAGAAATCAGCGATAAATCGGCGATAATAACCCGCCAATCCGAGAAAAGAACGAACTTTGGACGGGTTCTTTGGCGTAACCCAACTCTTAACAGCTTCGATCTTCACGGGGTCGACGTGAATACCTTGACTATTGACAATGTGACCGAGAAATTGAACCTCCTCAAGCCAAAATTCACACTTGGAGAACTTGGCATAGAGGTGATTCCCTTGGAGTAGTTCAAGAACCAAACGGAGATGTTGCGCATGTTTGGATTTTGACTTGGAATAGATCAGGATATCATCGATAAACACGATGACGAAGCGGTCAAGAAAGGGTTTACACACGCGATTCATTAGATCCATAAAAACTGCGGGGGCGTTAGTTAGACCAAAAGGCATAACAACAAACTCGTAGTGGCCGTATCGGGTTCGAAAAGCGGTTTTAGGTATATATTCCTCTTGGATTCGTAACTGGTGATAGCCAGAGCGTAAGTCGAACTTGGAAAAACATGTAGCACCTTGCAATCGGTCAAACAAATCATCGATTCGAGGTAAGGGATAACGATTCTTGATAGTCAGCTTATTAAGTTCCCTGTAGTTAATGCACATTCGGAACGATCTGTCCTTCTTTTTTACGAAAAGGACAGGAGCGCCCCATAGAGAGGTGCTAGGGCGAATAAAGCCTTTATCAAGCAATTCCTGGAGCTGGCTTGAGAGTTCGCGCATTTCAGATGGAGCGAGACGATAAGGCGCTCTAGCGACAGGATTTGCTCCAGGAATGAGGTCAATTCGAAAATCGATATCACGAGACGGCGGTAAACCAGGTAAATCATCAGGAAAGACAGCAGGAAAATCATGAACCAAAGGCACCTTTTCCATTGCATTCTCTTTCTTTTCCTTCTCTGCTACTACGATGTGTGCCAAGAAAGGTTGGTATTCCTTGCAGAGATACTTGCTAGCTTGGACACACGACATTAGTTGTAACTTCTTCGAAGCAACTTCGCCATAGACACACAATTGATCACCGTTTGCGAGAGAGAAGCGAATCATTTTATCGAAACAAACGATTTCAGCATGATTTTCACGAAGAAAATCCATGCCTACTATGATGTCAAAGCTACCGAGCTGCATTGGGATAAGGTTGATTGGAAAAACGTGACTGTTGAGCTCAAGAGTACAATCACGTAGAACAGAACTAACAGTGACGGTTCTTCCAGTGGCAACTTCTACGTTGAATGTTGATGTGAGATTAACGCGTTTACGATTTAGGAGGCTTTCGAATTCGAACGATACAAAACAGTTATCGGCTCCAGAATCAAATAAACATGAAGCATATATACCATTTACGAGAAACGTACCATTAACCACGTTGTTGTCTGCTTGGGCCTGGCGGGCTTTAATGTTGAAGACTCGCCCACGGGCTGCTTGCGGAGCTGGCTGCTGTTGCTGCAGAGGCTGCCATTGTTGGTGTTGTTGCTGCGCTGGCTGCTGCTGTGGCTCTTGCTTTACCACTCTGTTCGGGCAGACATTCGCGAAGCAGTTGGGATCACCACACGCATAGCAAGCTCTAGCATGAGCAGCGGGAGAAGGAGCTGCTTGTCTCTGGGGAGCGGGAAGTAGAGCTGGCGGAGCAGGAGGAGCTTGAACTTGAGCTTGACGGGGACCAGTACGGCAGTTCACAGTAAAGTGGCCATAAAGGTTGCAATGAACACAAAATCGACATGCGATCCCAACAGGATGATGGTAAGTACAAGTAGGGCATAACGGGTGAGGACCAGTATACGCACGTTTCGCTGGAGGTGCGTTGGTCACTGGTGCAGCGACTTATCGGTTCTGGTTCTGCTGTTGGATAGGAACAGCATTGAGAGGAGCGGTTGTGACTGCACAGTTCTTCTTATTCTTGTTGTTGTTCTTGCGTTTGCGGTGTGAAGATTTCGAAGCTTGAGGTGAAGCAGTTTCAGCGGTGGGAGTAGCAAAAGTAGCGGTGGCTTGGTAAAGACTCTTGGTGGTTTTATTGAAGTAACCAGCCCGAACTCGCTTATCATTAATCTCGGCAGCGAGAAGGAAGGTCTCCTCAATCGTTGTAGTCTTGGCCGCTTGGACGAAATCAGCAACACAATCCGGTAAAGCACGGATGTATTTCTTGACGGTGATATCGGGAGTCGAGACTTGGCCAGGGCAGATGATGCTAAGCCATTTGAAGCGCGCATTAAGACCAGCATTGTCGCCACCCTCTTGCTTGATCTGCCAGAACTCGTCTTCTAGCTTTTGGAGCTCGTGCGGAGGACATAATTCCTTCATCATGAGTTCTTTTAATTCCTCCCAAGTAAGTACGTAAGTTGCGTCGTTCCCACACCTGTTTCGCTTCGCTGTCCACTATTCCAGTGCCCTAGACTGGAAGACACCAGTTGCGTTAATAGTGTGGAGGTTTTCTGGACATCCGCTTTGTCGTAGAGTGACCTCAATCGAGTCGAACCATGAAAACATTGCGCTCGGCCCATCTTCCCCAATAAAGTCCTTGGGTCCACAAGCTTTAAACTGTTTGAAACTAAAAGTAGCTTTGGGTGAGTCAGTCCTTGATTCCTCAGATGACTTGCTAGCGATTTCGTTAATCTCGGTGACGATTTGTGGAATGACTTTAGCCATCTGCTTAGCGACTAGCGAGGCAATGCATTTGTCAGCGTGATTGCGGTGAGTAGAGAGAGAAGTATGAGATCCGAATGAAGACATTGTCTGCAACGGACATCATCATGGATTTAGACGATACACTCAATCTCACCACACAGCACTTATCCAACATACTATAAAGCTCAGGAACACATCTAAACACTTAGGCAGGTAATCACATAGGCACATAAGCACGTAAAGCACATCAGAACAGAAGCACATAGTCCACGTAAGGCATAGAAGCACGTAATCCACGTATGCACATATTCCACCGTATTTTGCACGTATTCACCTACATATTTTGCACGTATTCACCTGTCTTTCATAGCTGCGAAAAGCGATCGAGAGTTGCGAGAGCGAGTAGCGATAGCGAGTAGCGTAAGCGAGTAATATACGAGTAGTATAGTGTGTGATTTGTTAGCGTTTTGAGATAAATGTATAAAGCGAGTTGTGCATGTGAATAGCGGAAAGCGAGTAATTCACCAAAACCGAAACATATAGAAACACAAAAAAAACATATAAAACACGTAAAATCTCACATAGTCAGCGGTGGCGATCTTCAAAATCGAAACACATAAAAGCGATGAAGCGTAAAATTAGTGAAGATCAGAATGTCTTGGGTGTGCTAGACTTTGACTACCCAAAGTGATTCGACTGTTCTCAAGGACTTCGAGTACAAGTGGTGGCTTAATAGACTGTGCTCTCGCCTCAATCCGGGCGATCGGCACGCTTCCTTTCGGCCATTACGTAACCCTAGTCATTGGAACTCATCGAAACTTTGGTGAGAGTTTTGTAAATCCAGATTATAGAACGGAATAAGTCATTAAGATGCGGGTTTCACCCCTAACTTAGCAACTTCATTCATGTTTGTGTGATAACATCACGAGATAGGTAGGGAGAATCGCGTCGAGGTATGGTTTTCACACCTGACTACCTCTCGTGTTTTATTAATAAAAATTACGTGTCAAGCGAGCGATTCTATCAAGAGTTTGCGGTTTTCACACCTAGTCTCGACCAAATCACTCGTTTGTTTTCGAAAATTGTGTGTGCTATCAGCCTTAGGAAAGGCTGAGTGTTTGCACGAAGCTGTAGTATGCGATGTTCGTGCAAATTTGTGAACTTAGCGAGCGTAAATGAGAATAGCAAGAGTAGGCTCGCGCAGAACCCCTACAAGGTTTGCACAAGGCGGCCTGTTGGTACTTAGACTATAGACTAGGTCAATTCTAAGACATCAACCCGGACTAGGTTGAGTCTTGCCTAATTCCCTATAGTTATGGCTCTAATACCAATCTGTCACACCCCAACCGATGGCGGAATCATCGTGGCGCGGCACTAAGCAAAACAGATTGTCCAGGAGAAATCCATAACAACTATCATTACCAGATATTTAACATTACGTCCCATACCATAACATATCAAAATAAAACAATTATTACAGACAGAGTATCTCAAAGACAAATAAAATTGTTCTGACAACTCATATTTTATTAAGTTCGTTTCTAGACTCCCCTAGCTTGATTCCATAGCAGCTAGCAAGTAAAAGCATCCTAAACACCTGTCACATACGTTAAAATAACAGTGAATACACATAGTGTAAAGGTGAGCATACAAGTTGAATAGTATAATAGTAGCGAAAACGATTTACGCATAACCAACATGTAACACGTATAGTTGTGAAGCAGGAAAGTTATCGACAACGAAATATGCACAGACGTGACTGCGAGTTGTAGAATGCGCAACACATATCACCACTGTGACACGTGAAGAAAAGCCCTTAACAACCCCTATCCACGACAGGTACTGAGTCCAAACTATAGTACTATCGTTGCTAAGGTATCAGGCAACAATCACTGTGTAAACATAACATACTAGCATTCATCGAATAACACGTATAACATGTGAGAGCGGTTAGCGTATAAAAGTGTTTGTGTTGTGTGTCGGTTGTGATTTGGTATAAGTAACGTATGTAACACCCAAAAGTGCCTAAAGCAAAAAGGGATCGAGTACACTCACAGAGCGTGTTTAACGAATAAACACAGTCTTGGATTGAAGGGAGCGCTGAGAGAGTTAGCCTGATCACAGTATGACAGTATGATCATTGAACAGTGCATAAAACGGTGCTTCAAATGGATCGAGTGACGGATAGTGATCCGGTCGGATGACCGTCCGGACGGATGTGTTTGTGTATGATGGAACTTTGAAGTTTTCGTTGTAGCATTTTAAAAGATGAAAAGTGTTCCTACATATCAGGTCATCCGGTCGAATGGCCCTTCGTTTGGAACTGATAGGCTTTGAAGTTTGGTAAATTGTTTAAGTGTTGAACATCACAAGTCATCCGGTCAGATCGTCGTTCAATTGGATGGCGATTCGTTCGGAGACCTGTTCGTTTTGCAAACTTGTAAAAGTCTTATGATTGAACCGAGAAAGTATGATAACGTGCTAAACAACAGAAACCTCATCAGGTCCAACTCATCCGGTCAGAAGGGAATCACCCCGTTCGATCCGAACCAGCTGTTCATGACGGTGTTCCATGTTCAACCCGTGAAACGGCTGTCTCTTTGATAGTAATCCGTTCTCAGACCGACACTTCACTAGAGAATGAATAGAAGGCCCGAATGAGCTCAGATTCTATCGATTTTAAGTGAAAAGTTGAGAATGTTGAAGAAAAGTTTGAATCACTTGAAAAAAATTTAGATTTAGGTGAAATCAGTGTTTAAACATTGTAGAAATCCTTTAGATCTGAGTTGTTCTTGGTGAGTTGAGATCATACTCCGGTGTTCATACAAACTCGTGATGACGTCACTCGAAAACAGCCCAAGTCAGATGGATTTCACCGTTAAAAGTTGTGATTTGATGGTGGAAATGGTGAAGAAGTGTGCATAGATCAAAGTAGTACAAGATTTGAGATGAAAACTTACAAAAATTGCTAGGAATCGAGAGAAAATAGCCTGAGAGTGCGTGGGTCGGAGGAGAGCTGTCACATCAGTGAATAGTTGATGTGACAGGTGGTATTTATAGGCAAGAGGAGAAGAAAGGCGGTGCAGGGAATGGGTCAGAGGGCCCTTCGATCGGATGGCCATCTGATCGGATGGTCATCCGGACGGATGACCATCCGATCGAATGGTCCTTCGATTGGATGGCTCGAATAAGTTAGTTTCTTACTTTTCGTTTCGTGCGTTGAGCGTTGCGTGTAAGTGATGCGATAGTATTACACATTAGTTACACAAATAACATAATCAACCTAATAACCATAAAAGTAACTTTAATTTCGGGTTGCGATGCGATGCGGTAGATTTGCGATTGCGTTTGCGAATAACATCCCACAATATATAAGCACACATAAGTAAAGCACATAATAGCACACACGAAAAACAATATCCAGAACCTATAATTCGAATTGCAATGCGATAGCGATGTGATAGCGTTTAGTAGGTTAGCGTTTAGTTACGTTTATCGCATTGTTACTTCACATATTAAATAATCGTAAAATCAAAATAGCGTCAAACTAAGTATCGATTATCGAGTCGAAGGTACAAGCAATAATTAAGCCAGGAATGACAGATCTGATTAGCAATCTTTTCTTCCTTTGACTTTGACTTGTACTTTGACTTTGACTTCGAAATTCGGGTTGTTACAATTTGGGGTATCAACAATATGTGCAACCGCAGGTGCAACCGATACCGATGCCACAACAGCAGTATCATCAACCTGCCCCGATCAATCAGCAGCCTATTTCGAGAAAGCTGGTGGATATTCCATTACCACCACCGGCACCTCAGATGCTGGGTCAGGCAAGACCACTTCCGCGAAACTTACACCCACCGGTGAATCTACTGGACGGTATTCCATGAAGAAATAATTATGGTCTAGTTCGCGGTATTGAGAGCCACTTCAAGCCCGCCATAGCTAACAACCCATCACCGGTTGTGATTCCGCAATTACAAGGAGGGCGGTCGTTTGAAGTTCGTGTTCAGTCTATATCCAGCTTGCTCAAGTACCATGGTCAAGCACATGAAGAGACCTACTTGCACATTGCGGCATATAATGCACGTTGTAACACAATCGGTGGCCAAGGTTTTTCAACAGATGATGTGAAATTGGTTCTTTTCCAATTCACACTTGAAGATAAAGCTCAGCAATGGTTTCATTCGTTACCATCGGCCTCGATTTTTACGTGGAACGAGATGCAGCAGCTATTTTTAGATGAATTCTATACTCCGCTGCGTACTAATAATGCCAAAAAGGATATTCAAGGTTTCCGACAACAGATCGGTGAGTTATTTCATGAAGCATTCAATCGCTTTAAGATGATGCTCAAGAATTGTCCACATCATGGCATTCAACTTTAGGAGCTTCTCAACGCATTTCACGAAGGCCTAACAAATGAGGATGCACAAGATGTGAGTTCAACATCTAATGGTACTTTTGGTACAAATTACGAAGAGGTCGATTGGGAATTTTTAGAAAGAAATGCGAGGACGTCAAAACAGAAAGCTCAATCTTCTAGAAGTGCACGACATTCGGTGGTGAAGGCGGTAGAGACCCCACCTGATGCTAGTGGACAGTTCCCAATGTGTAGACATTGTGGGGATATAGGGCATATCGCGGATCAATGCCCGGTTATTCATAGTGAAGGTAAGGATGTGAATTTCGTTCAAGGTGGGGGCGGTGGAAGAAACTTCAACATGCAGTCCAACACATATCACCCGGGCCTTAGAAATCATCCGAATTTGAGCTATGGGAATGCAAATAATCAGCTCAATCCGGGATTTCAAGGGAACAATCAATCTGGTGACCAGCGAAACTTCAATCAACCTCGTTTTCAAGGGGGCTATCAGAACAATCAAAGAGGACCAACTGGGCCCTCTAATGCAAACGGGGGTAATGATGTTATGGAGATGTTGAAGTCGATTCAGCAGGAGTTGCAGAAGAGAGGTCAGATGGATGATGCACGAGCCCAAAAAGATGAAATTCGTGATAAGGCCATCCAATCATTTACCACACAGATGGGGCAACTAGCGAGTGAAGTAGCCGAGTTGAAGAAGCAGCAAGGGAAGCTACCGAGTGATACCTAGATAAACCCCAAGAATGCGCGGAGCACACTGATCAGTGGGGTAAATCCGGTTTCTAAAAATATTTGCTATGAAAACTATGTGTATGCTTCTCATGTGATTGCAGGTCTAAATGAAGCGGCTGCGGAAGGAAGCGAAATTGTTTGGGGAAACCAGTTCTTCCCATCAAAGTTGGCAAGTTCAAAATCCACAAGGCACTGCTGGATTATGGAGCGGGGGTGAGCGTTCTTCCCGATAGCTTGTACGACCAGTACGATTTTGGTCCCCTACAAGCTTGTGATAGTATGGCCATGTTTGCGGATGCAAGTTTGAAGCAACCCCGAGGGGTTGTAAAGGATGTGGTGATCCAGCTCGGCGAGTTCTATTACTCGGTCGATTTTGTGGTGGTTGATTATGCACCGGCACCGACCAACGCACAACCGCAGGTAATTTTGGGTCGCCCGTTCTTGTATACAACAAATGCACAAATCGACTGCAGGAACGGGATGGTAATTCTAAGTTACAAGAATCATAAGCTGTATTTCAATGTATTTTTAAAATCTATTGCTTATGATCTTCTGAATGATGTAAGCTCCACAGGTGCTACTAATGAGATTGGTTCGAGTAGAGGTAATTTTTGCAGGTCTGAGTTAACAAATGGTAGAAATCAGGCGGATAAGACAAGTGCGAGAAAGAGAGCTGATGAGAGGAAACCACCTGATGGTGGGTGTAGATGGGGTGATCAACTGGATCATAACCCCGACTGAAGTGAAGCTATAACTCTTCCGAAAGACTGGATGGAGATGTATGGAAACAAGTGGGGAGTAAGCGTGCATCTGAACCACCATGAACATCAGGTACGGTCTGGCTGAAGACCTTTAAACTTAGCGCTCTCGGGAGGCAGCCCGAGGATGTAGAGTATTGTTCTCTGTTTTGGTTCAGTTGGTATGTTGTGTTTTGACAGGTTTCTTCGATTTAATCATCACGGATGCAATAATTCAAGTGTGGGGATGTTTTGCAACATCCCCGGTGAGATATCAAAGAAGTTATGGAATGCGTTTATTCCGTTTAAAGCACAACAGTCGCATCATTACGCACACTCACTTGTTTTCTGATCAGGTGCATGTGTTCCTCTATCCTATCTTTTTGGTGTGTTTTGTGTTTTGGTGGCGTTTAAACTTTGTTTTGTTTAGGGTATGTGTTTGTTTGTTTTGTTATGAGTTAGCCGTTCATTGAATGTAGTTGGTTGTTTTCCCGGGCTTATGTTTTAAAAGCACCATACATTGGGGATAATGTATCCCAAGTGTGGGGATGTGGAAGCCCGGGAAGGGATGACAGGGATGAAGAGATTGAAAGTGGTTGAAATTGATGAAAAGTGGAAAAATTGAAAATTTTGAAAATTTTAATTTTTTTTTCATCGCCTTAAGCATGCTAAGTGGATACGAAAACCTAAAGTTTCAATCACTAATGGATTCCTTACCGGTAGTAGACTAGACTAGCCCTTGTCATGGGTGTCCCTTTAAGTTTCATGAGAGTAGGTTTGACAAGTGTTTTTATAGAAAACGAGTTGAAAAGAGATGTCTATCTAGGGGTAACATGTTTTAATTGCATATGCTACATGTCGTCAACCTTTTTACCTTATCTTGGTGAGATCTTGAGCCTGTAGATGGATATGATACATTATATGATGAATTCAATTGTTGAGTGCAGGCTACATGTTGTTCGGTGTTAGAACTTGTGTGATTTGATACATTCTAAGATTGTGGGTTTGACATGTGCACGTACGTGATAAAGGCATTAGGATATCCATTACACTTTTGGTGTTTGTGTTTCTTGTGTTGTTATCCATCAATTTCCCTTAGTAGCCCTGTTGAGCCTAACTACCTTTCGTTTGTTCGCCCATTGTGTATTGTGAAAAACCGACAGTGATGATATTGTTATGAAAAAAGAAATATAATAGAAAAAAAAAGAAAACAAGAAAAAGAGAGTTTTGTGAATAGTGATTGTGTTGTATGGGTAGAAACCAGCCCAAAAGTCTTAGTCTTTGTGTGCTTGAATAAGTCATCACAGTTGGTTGTCTGTTCGTTAGCCATATAAATAAAAATAAAAAGCCAAAAACTTACTTACCTTAGCCTAAGCCCAAAACCCGAAAGTCCTTTTGATATGTGCCATGTTAGATGATACAGTGGAGGTGTGATTGTCATACAAGCTTATGATTGCAGGATTTCATGTTTGCTTATTGAGTGTTTATACACTAGCACATTACACGCTAGTTCAGATATTAAACCGAGAGGAGAGCACATTGTGAGGGGCGTGTAGCATGTGTTTAAATTGTGAACATGTTAGTTTTAGATAGACAAGTCTTAAGTTTTTGAAGTTGCATGATTTGCTTGTCAAACTGTCAATCTCGAATGTGTTAGTCTATGGGACGGGTATGACTTGGGAACTTCACATGTTGAATCGGTTAAGGGGTTTAGAGGTATTGTTATTGTGGTGAGTAATTCTAGTTGGTTTGCTTGAGGACAATCAAAGGTAAGTGTGGGAATGTGATGGAGAGGGTGAAACCCGAGCTTTAAAGTACCTATTTTGTGAGTTTTATACGTGTTTTATGTGTTTATTTGCATGGAATAAGATGACTATGAGATATCATTGTTTTGCAGGTAAAGCATGTAAATCGGTGGAGTTAGAGTGATTTAAGAGGGAGTAGAATGCGTTGGATTGGATACTATAGCTTCCGGTACATATTTGGAACTTGTTAGGTTGAGAAAGCTACTTGAGGATGAAGGAAGTGTGAAAGAGCAAAGTTCAGGGACTGATTTGGTTCTTTATGAAAGTTGTTTGAAGCTAAAATGTGAAGGAAACATGTGGAGACAAAGTACAGGGACCAAATTGGCATTTGTTGAAAGTTAATGTTGAAGAGAAAAGGAGGCTTGATTTGTGACCGTAGCTTATGGTTGCCCAACCGTAGCTTAAGGTTGGGGCTGTTTGGCCAAAAGTCACCAGAATGTGTGAACCGTAGCTTATGGTTCACCAACCGTAGGTTATGGTTGGGTGAAACAAATGAAACAGAATTTTGAAACCGTAGCTTACGGTTGCCCAACCGTAGCTTACGGTTCCCATGACGGAAAAATGCAAAAAAGTAAGTTGTTAAGGTATATTAGGGTTTGCAAAAGTTGCGAATCATTAACTCATCATCTAAGAACGACCAAGGCACTTCTAGGGCATCGAGTTTGAAGCTTTTTCACCTTCAATCCATCATTTATCCTACTGAATCATCAACCACAATCATGAGTTCATCCGTTTATCAAACTTTTGGCGATTTCACTTGTGAGATGAGCGGCTAAACTTCTTTGGTTTCCTCCGGATGGAAGGTTTTTGTAAGTTAACAGATTTTATGTGTTTAGTGACACGTTTGACTCAGTGATCTAAGCATTCGATGCTTTTCACTTATGATTCTGTTAATTAATTGTAATCGATTGCATTTGCTTAACCTTATTCTTTAATCATTCAATTCCCGAGAGTTCTAGTAATTGGGATATATTTGTTATGGGATCAGGGTTGGTAATTGTGATTGGTAACCATTAGATAACCTCCCGTTATGTATTGACCGGAGTACTTAGTCTTTGGTTATCACAATTAGTTAATTAGGTTAGTCCACTTATGTCTATGTAAGTGTTCGATTAAACATATAATTGAAGTTAACTGCAAAACCTAAATTCCGGAGGAACCATTCATTCTCTTATTGAATACAATTTTATTTCTTTTCCGTTGTTAGCAATCAATCAATCAAAATCAAATCAATAGTTTATTGTTTTCGTAGCTGTTAATTAACACTTGGCATCATACACTTTCCACAATCCTCCCTTGGTTCGATACCCTGCTTATTCTATACTAATAGTTTAAATAGGTTTTTGCATGTCCTTAACGACAGACATCATTATGGTACCATGGGATTGACAACCTCATTCCCGCTTCCTAGCCTTGTTTGGAAGTAACCATTGGGAATGACAGAATCCGATGAACAATTGATAAACTTTTGTCCTTATAAGGGTTTATCCGACAGTCGACAAGGCTTGAATGAATTCACCAACAATCCATATATATATGTTTACACAATAAAAGCATTGATTTTATAAAACAAAACTTTGATTAAACAAGACTTTTGTTCATTCAAAAACATTGTTTTATACAAGACTTTTTGGTTATACAAGACATTATTTCCTATGGTTTAAGCAAAAGACCTTTTTGTTTACCATACAAGATATTGGTTTATACATGAGAATTTGGTTTACACAAAGACATTCGTTTATACATGACAATTTTGTTTACCCAAAGACATTGATTTATTCATGACATTTGGTTTACACAAGACATTGTTTTACACATGACATTTGGTTTACGCAAGACATTGTTTTAGACATGACATATTTTATACAAGACATGACATATTTTGGTTATTAAGTTAACCATGCATCATTCTTTTAAATCACTTGATTTTCATATGATTTCATAAAAGAAAACATTTTTGTAAAGGTTCATGGCTATTTTTGAAATAGTTAAAACATTTTCTTTTAACATTCAAAGCCATGAATCTTCGTCACAAAGCCTATGTTACTCACAAGCATATTTATGCTGACGTTTTATTTTCACATATGAAATACATGAACTGAAAGACAATTATTGTCGGGAGCTTACGTTTGACTTTAAGCATGCTTCACATAGGGCGGACTTGGGCCTTAGTGACTTTAAAATTTGCAAGACAATTATTGTACTTTGTTGTATTATTTCCAAGACATTGTAAACAAATAACTTAATAATACAAAACTTTATGTACCATGTGTTGTGAAACAATTTGTAAGTGACTCCCCGATGATTCCGCCGCGTGTTCTTGTATATTACGCGATTGGGGTGTTACAAAAAGCTTGATCATTTTTAGTTTGGCTTGTTGAAAATCATCATCATCGTCATCATACTCAGTATATCCCACCAATAGAAATGCTAAGTTTGGGTCTGAGGAGGGTGAGATGTAAACAGCCTTACCGTATTAGCAACCATGTTGTTCGCAACAATGTTGTTCGCTCATAAGTGGTTTGGTTCGTCATGGTTTCGCAACGGTAACGTCACTCGTTATAGCCAACAAAAAAATACCTATTTTTAATACAATTATGTTTAAAAGAAATTTACACCAGAACATTCAAAAAAAATAAAGGCAGTTGCGCTTTTTTTTTTTGAGAAATGAAAGTTATTACAGAAATACAAAATTATAAACAATTAAAGGTGTTAAAAGCTTATATTATACTAGTAATAATTTTGCATGTTTGCATTTTTCTAGATTATGTATATATATATATATATAGGGTCGGGATTTAGAGAAAACGGTGAAAAGTGTGAGAACGGTGAGAACGCTTATCGATCGTCCGATCAAAACAATCTATGGACTAGATTGGCGCGGTGGCGTTTTCGTAAATAACATCAATTTTATTACGTGGACGCGCTTCATTAAGGGTAAAGGGGTCTTTTGACTTCTCCACACAAAACGCCATCTCATGAAATAAAACGGCAAAAACAAAAATCACAGACCATTCCCAGTAAAAACGTCATTATATATAAAACGACAAACTTAATTAGAGTAAAATCCCGCCTAAAAAAACAGCCAAAAAAATCCTATATATACGACATCTCAGACATTCAATTAAAAACACACACAAAAACCCAAACGCCATATTTCATATATCCCATTCGCATTAGAAACGCCAAAAAACCCAAACATCAAATACCTTCTAACCCAAAACGTTTTTTTGAAATTCAGTTTGGTTGTCTGTAAGATTTCGCTCAATGAAATTGACAAAATCCTTAAGTGAGGATGTTCTCCCTAGTAAAATGTTATTGACTAATCCTCAACTTCCATCCAATTTATAACGCCAAAACATACAAAAACATTATTGAGCTTTGTTGTCAATAAAGTTTAGTTGTATGGGGTGGACAACATTGTCAGTTATCTTTCTTAACCGAGGATTAACAATGTTGTCCATCTCATACAGCAAAACAATATTGATTTTAGCATGATCAAATTTTGAGGTTTAAGGTGCTCTTATTTCGTGGCGTTCTTTTTATCGGTAAAACGCCAAAAAAGTTAAAAAATCAAACATCGCTCATTGGGAAATTCAAGATTGTTGGCTGAAGGGTCTAAACTCAATAACCTTTTGCTGCATGAGATGGACAAATCTTCAAGAAAAAGATGCTGATGTCAGACTCTGTGCTTCCAAACAACCACACAAAAAACTACTTGAAAAACAAAACAAAAAAACAAAATAAATCATACAAAAGTCGAACCAGCCAGTTAACATGATTCAAAAAAGAAGAAAGAGACTGGTGACAGTGAAGATTTGGAAGATCAATTGTTTATGTATTCTTTTTTTTATTTTCCTTTTCCGTTGATTGCTATATAATAAAAACGCCTTATATAATAAAAACGCCAAAACCGCCAAAATGCTTGTTTAAATGCCAAACTCCCAAACTATAATAAAAATACTTTGAAAAGGTATTATAAAAAACCCAAAAAATAAAAAATAAAAAGCAAACTTAAAAATGTAACTAGAAACAGAAAATACAAATCAGTAATACTGAAGATAGGAAAAATTATTATATTAGAATCTAAAACGCCAAACTTGAAAGATGGGACGTGTTACAGACTTCAGAGATAAAGCTTATCAAAAACAATAATTACAAACAGTAACTGAAATGTCGAATACTTTATTATAATCATGCACCGCCTAACTTAGGCGCCAAAAACACATCCTATAAAATGATAGGACTCAGCAACTTCCATTTGATCAAACAAAAAAAACAAACGCCAACACTACTAAATACCACTCACTTAAAAACGCCAAAAAATAAAATAAAAATCAAAGATTGCTAATATGCTTTCTTGGATATTCATAATTGTTCTTCGTGAAGTTTCACTGAATGAAATATTATCAGAAGGGAGTAACTCAGAAAGATTTTGCTGCATGAGATGGACAAAAATTCAAGAAAAATATACAGATGCCAGTCATATGGCATTTTGTATTTTTTGTTCTTGAAGAAAGTTTGGATGACGAGAAGAGATAAATGACACTGAAGAGTGGGTTGATTATAAAGATGAAGATCAAGATAAAGAAAAAAGCGAAAAACTCACTCACACGTCATAGATCTATGTCCCCAAACATTCAAAAAAAAAGCCAGTTCAACAGACGAGCAGGCAAAATAATCAAACCAATGGGTTTGTTAAGTTTTATATAAAACGCCATATATTTGGTGACAGTTCTAGTCCTATTAAAGAAGAGAGAGACTGATGAGAGTGAAGATTGGGAAGAGAGATCCGATTAGGATTTTTAATTTATTTTCTTCGCTTGTATTTTTTTTCTTGTGGTTGAAATATAATCTAACAATAGTAAAACGCCAAGATAACACAAACGCCAAAATGTTTATAAAAAATAATAGAACAATGGGACATCTTGTTTAAAACGCCTTGGAAAACGCCATTCAGATAGATTTCCTGACCCCCTGGGTTCCAATGGCATACGATTTGAATAAACGCCATAAACGCCAAAATGTTAATACAATGAAACCATTAAACGCCATTAAATATTGAATTTGGTTAACGCCAAAAATCTTAAACCCCAAAAATTAAAACAATATTGGGAAAAATGAAACTGGAAAAGCAGAAGATGAAAGGACAAAAAAGCCCCTCCGCCCTTTTCTAAGCGGCATGACACGTGTTGGGCCAGGAAGCGTTCTCACCGTTCTCGCACTTTTGAGCGTTTTCTCCTGATCATGTTTCTATATATATATATATATATATATATATATATATATATATATATACTGTTGACAAAGGACGATAAATAGAAAGTTTTCCCTTTTTTAAAACCATATGTTTCCTTTACCATTTTTGGAATATTTCTCTTTTTTCTTTTTTTAGAACATATATTGATAATATCTTTTAATTTTTTTAGAATATATATTAATTTATCGATTAATTTGATATTTTTTTAATAATTTATGTTTATATCTTTTTTCTAAATGTATAGATTTTTATTATTTTTTATTTAATTTATTATAATAGTTTAATATTATATTTACTTTTAATAACATATTTTAAAAAATTTTCCTTTTTTAAAGCATATTTCCTTTACCATTTTTTTAATATATGAGCGAGGTGCATTTTAAGATACTAAAAAAAACAAGAACTTTTTCTCTCTTAATTTATAAAATATACCCCTAAATTGAGGGTAAATTAGTCTTCTAAACAATAATTATATTTTAGTCCCCCATCTTATTACACTAAAATCACCGAGTTTTAATATAATTATAGGTAATTAGTTACACTTCCCCCTCTTCACAACAAACTTATAATTCTTTTACGTATTCTTGCTATATCTTATAAACTATATTGTTTTAAAAAAAAACCAAAAGTACCGTGGCAACATACTCATTTTTGGCGATGTTTCGGTAGCTTTCTTGGTGTACAAAGATACAAGTAGATGATGTCTTAGTGTACAAGTGACCAAAGTCCAACGTACTTAGTCATTATCCCAGAATGTTTAATTGCTACAGAATGTCAAGTGGTTAAATACAGTTAGTTGAATCCTCTCATCTAGTTTACACTTTAATTCCTCATCTTTAACAAAATTATAAATAATTTGTGAGTAGTTACACTTTATCCCCTTATAAAAAACTAACTCCCTCATGATTTTTAAATGGTCATAATTTTTTATACATTAATATTTTTTTAAATTACACCATATAAATGAGTATTTTATTCTCTTTTATTTGATTATCGTATTGCTAAAATAATTTTAATTAAAAATTGATATATTACGTGATTAAGAGTGTCTCAGGTGAGTAATAACTGAATCGTTAACCGAAACTGAACTGAAATCAACCAAAAACTTAATTAACTGAAAAGTGATTAACCGAAACCCGAATTAACCAAGAACGATTATCGATTTTTTGTGCCCCTATTTAACCAAAATTAATCGAACCAAACCATTTATATTTTCATATATTTCTAGCTTTTATATCTTCAATTCATGTATTTCGTATTTATACCCCAACAACACAAGTTGTTGTTATTTTTCAAAATTCAACAATTATTTAGACAATATAAACAATATATATAAGGATTTCATCGAATATGTAAAAATGTAAACTATAATCAAATCGAATCGGTTCAAGCTCGTTTGGCACGTAAAATTAGAACTATAAAAATAACGAAATTATTCATTGCGTCACTAGACTTTACCAGACTCTCGTGTCGAAACATGGACTGAGTTGACCAGTTGAGTTGACCGAGTCGACTCGCTGAGTTGACCAGGTTTGACTGAGTTGACTCAGTTTGACCGAGTCAACCCGAACCGCACCAAAACTGAATCTGACCGTGCCGGACCTGAACCGAAGCTGCTGTTGATCGTGTTTGACTTTCTGACCCGCACCCGAATCTGAGTTTACCGAACCCAAGACTTGAATCTGAAAGACCCGAACCAAAACTTGAACCTGAGCCGAAGCTGATACGCGGCTGAACCAAGACTCGAACCTGATAATCACCACCTTCGGCCGCCGTCGGCCACCACCGCCACCCCTTTTATTTTCTGAAAACAGTTCACCGCCGTTAACCGAGCCACCGGCCGCCGTCAACCTTCGTCATCAGCATCTTCTTCGAACATTCATCATCGACAACAGTAAGACGTAATCAATCTAAAAAAATAGGAGAAAAACAGGGGGTTTTTACCGGGATTCTCTTTGGAGGAGAAACAAGATTGCCGCTATCGTTAACTTCGGCGGCTATACCGCCACTAAAACGCCATCGTTCACTTCCACCGGAGCACCACCGGCTTCGCCGGTCGGCTGTGGTGTCGAGAGAGAGAGAGAGTCCAGGAGATAGAAGGAAAAGGTATTATTTGCGACTACTAAGTTTTGGTGGGTATTAGACCATGGGTAATGGTTAATGCCCTTTAAGGGGCTTTTTTTGACACATCACCATCATAATGCTTCATGTAATGGTTAAAACTTTATAATGCCCTTTCATTTATTAGTTTCCTTATTTTTCCTCCTTTTTGGGCATTATTCTAGAAATGCCCATCTCTCTTCATGCCCCTATAATGCCCATTATGAATGGTGTAAGGGCATTATCAAAATCTTTAATGACCTTATAAAGCTCCATTACATATGGCCTTAGGGTTTGAATACTTGATGAAGAGGATAAGGTCTCAAAAGAATCAGACATATAATCAAATGGGAGAGAGAAGGCAGGTAAGGTTTCTATGTTTTTGTTTGAGGATTAGGGTTCTCAAAATGAAGATAGAAGGAGAGCAGATGATGATGTTGTGTGCGTGTTATGGTTTTAGGGTTGAAATGAGGATAAGGTTATCACTACATATTTATAGCTAGGGTTTACTTAGTGGGCGTGGGCCCAAGGCCCACTTCCTGTGTTTCAAGTGGCCCGTCTGCACCTGCGAACCCGTTTTCAAACCCGAGCTCCACGGAACGTCGTAATTTATTTTTTTAAGATTAAAAGATGTAAAATAGTGTCGGTAGTCACGTTTGACGCGTTCGTTCATCAGTTAACGTAAAATCGCGTAAAATGCGGTGTTGGTCGTTTTTAATCCATTTTTCGATCTGATTTTGACTGCTCTTATTAGAATTTAATAAAGAAGCTAATTATATCGTAAAATTTTAGTTTTGAAGGTATTACGCGTCTCCGATGCTTTCGTTTCGTTGCCGGTGCGTTACTGCAGTCGCGTTTTTCATTCACTTTTGCGCTTTGTGACGTTCGAAAGCATGATAAATTCGAAAAACTAAATTTATAAGTATACAATATTCGTATAAAATTTGTATTTTCCGGCGTTGTTAGTATTTTGTTCGGTTTTAGTTCGTTACCGTTTAATATTCAACAGATTTCACGCAGATCGTCATACGCGTATTGTAAGGTCGATTAGGCGTTCCTAGACATACTAAGGGCCTAATTAAGTTTATTTACGTCTTAAACACTATTTGTTATCGTCCTAATGCTTGTTTTGTGTGTAACTAAGAGTCGTAAATTACCGGTTGTCACATTCTCCCTCTGGTAATAAAATTTCATCCTCGAAATTTATACTACGTTAACTCCTTAGAGTTATGTTATACGTAGGTAAATACGAATAATACCAAAGTGAATGATTATGAAATCGAATCAAGTCTTATTCGAATTATGTGAATTTAAGGACATGCTACAACAATAAGACCCCAACGGTTAAAGGAAATGTGTTTCAGAAATTGATGTCAAAATAAATGAGATGTACTGATACTGTCACCAGTGTGACTAGGTTAACAAGGATCCAACAGAAGGGAATTTTGACCAATAGAATTCCAAACGAACGTTCACAATATGCAAACGAATTCTAGAATCAATAACATCCACTAGATGAAACTTAGAATCAACAAGCTCAATGAAGTAGTTTTGCATGAAACGCTTGATCTTGATTAGCACAAGATGCACGTTATACCGACGCCACAAGGTGTCGTAGTGATCGAGATAATTCAATAATAGCGGTGACCGAACAATTTCATCGTGTTTGAAATCAAATGAAAGCTTGACGAAGTAAATATGAACATTTATTCCTATTGGGTCAGATTGGAGAATGATGTTATCAATTAATGCGACATTATTTAGCGTCTTTATTATTTTGTATAGGATGGCGTTTTTATTTGTATTAGTCGGGCGTTTTTGTGAGTTTAGTAGGTTTTCCAAGCAAGGAGGCTTGCTTGGAGGACAAGGCTCAAGGGGCTATACATAGTGGACTAAACCTCACTTGTGAGGTGTACATTTGTGAGACGCCACCCCGGGGGAGCTCACCCGGGGTGGATGATTATCCTTTGTATTGTTCTTATCAAATCAATGAAACTTTCTATGTTACAATCATAAAAGTTTATATCTTTCTTGTTTATTATCGATTGTTCATGGCTCGAATCACCCGTCTCACTATTTTTCACCAAACTGAGACTGAAATCGGATCGTTACGGACCTATAATTTGGTATCAGAGCCTTAGTGCTCTTGGTTGTTGTGTTTTTGTTAAGATTTTTCAAAGTTTTGAAGGTTTTTCAAATTTTCAAGGCTTTTCAAATTTTTGGACTTAAAATGGATTGATTTGGTGTGTTTAATCGATAGGTTGTTGTTAATCTGTGATTAGGGAGTCATTTTGGACATCTTGATGCATAAAAACATGGTTTTTGAGTCGTTTTTGGGTGATTACAGGGTTTTAGTTCGTGTTAAACCCTCTGGTTGGTGAAGATAATCTTGAATATAGTGAAATTATTTTGAAGATAGCGAAATCATTTTTGAATACAGCGAACTTAAGCTTGAATATAGCGAAATCATCTTGAACATCGCTTAATCGTCAGTTTTGCCGACTAAAACTCGAGCGAAGTTGTCGATCTCCGGCGAAATAGTGCCAGTTGTCCCTATAGCGAAATTATCGAAGGCGACTTCGAGAACCGTGATAAAGAACCACAGCGTTTTTATCACGGTGTACGGCGAAATAAGCCAAACTAACGTGTGTGTTTATTGTATCAGCGGAATTAGCTTCTTCGCTCGTGCAGGATTTCTCCGCGTACCGGCGAAGACAGTTGACCAGCGAAGATCATCGGCGAAATTGGTGCTGTTCCTCTAAATTCAGTCAGATCTCCGGCGATATTACCTATTTCACCGGCGAAATTGTTCTACAGCAGTCTATCAGCGAAATTAACCTCTGATCAGCTTTCTTAAGTCAAAAACAAGTCAAGATGTCGGTGAATCAGCTAAGTCCAATTGCTCAAGCTGAACTTGAGACCGGAACCACCACAAGACCACCAAAGTTGAAAGGAGCTGAAGATTTCGGTACTTGGAAGAATCGAATCAAGTCATTCTTCGAATTCACTGACTACAACCTATGGCTTTCTGTCATCGCTGGACCCCACGTTCCAACGGTGGTTCGAGGAGATGTGATAGTCAATAACAACGACCCCACAACCTTCACCGATGAAGACAAAGCTCTAATCCAACGCGACCGTCGTGCACAGGCTGCCTTAACCATGGCTTTGTCAACTGACGACTGTAACATGTTTGAAGAAAACAGAACTGCTAATGAACTCTGGCAAGCTTTGATCGAACACTACGAGGGAAATAAAGAGCTAATTGAGAGCAAAAGAGACATGGTGCAGAAGTAATACGACATGTTTGGTGGAATTCGTGGTGAAAGCCTTTCCGATCATATCAGTCGCTTTCTGAATATGATGACCAAGATGAAGAATGCAGGAAATCCTGTCACAAATAGTGCTGCCATAAAGAAGCTTCTGGATTCGCTTCCAAAGGAATGGAGCCTTCAATGCATGATGATAAAAAGGGATTTCCTCAACAGCCCAAATCCTGTCACTTTGTCCGATTTAATCAACACTCTGAAGGCTTTTGAAATGGACGTCAACAAACGCGAAAGGAATACAACAAGTTACTCCCCAAAGGCAGCTCAGACTTCTACTGGACTGAAGAACGTGGCATTTCTAGCTTTAGGAGGCACCAGTAAACAAGCCTCCGAGATGTCCTACTTTAACGCTTCCGTAAGCGCGACAAAGGCTCCACAATCTAGTGATAAGGCTGCTGTGGTTGGTGATACTCAAGCTTTGAAAGTGTCAACTGAACATGTGGCACTTTTTAACATGTTTTTGAGTAGCTATGAAGCTTTAATGTCGGGAGAACTCAAGAAGGAGATGCTCACTGCTGAAGACATGTATCAGGTTGATCCTGATGACATGGAGGAGATGGATTTGAAGTGGCAGATGGCTATGATCACTTTAAGGTTGAAGAAGTTTCGGGATAAGACTGGAAAGCGTGTGGGTCTTGGAAAAGCTGGTTTTGACAAATCTAAACTGAGATGTTACAACTGTAAGAATCTTGGTCACTTCAAGCGTGATTGCCCCTTGTTGAAGGAAGGAAACATTGAAGCCACTCCTGCTGTGAAACAAATCACTATCGAAGAAAACAAAACCAACGCGTCTCCCAACACACCAAAAGCTCTCGTTGTTGAAGATTATGATTGGGGTGAAGAAATTGTTGAGGCAAAGGAACAAGTCAACAAAGCTCTCATGGCAAAGATCTCAAGCGGGTCATCATCAAAACAGTTTGAGAAACAGACTGCTGGAATCCCAAAGGGGGATAACATTGCTGACAAGGGTCTGAAAAGCATTCTCATCTCCCCGGAGCCTGAGAAAGGAAAGAACTCTGAAGAAGCTGAAAAACCCAAGGAGCATGTTCCTAAGGAGTCATCTGATGAGAAGAAAGAAAAAGTCTCAGCAGCAGCAATGAAAACAGAATCCTCCAAAGAAAAAGCTGACAAAGACTTGGTAAATAGTAATCCACATAACTTTAAAGTAAAGTTATGCACACCAGCATGCGTTGATATCGTGGCACATTATAAATCTCTTAATCTAGAATTTGAGAGGCAAAAAGACAAAGCTTTAAAATTTAACAAAGAACTTAAACAGAATGAGGCCGCATATCAGAGAAAGTTGAATTCAACTTTAGCTGAAATGCAAACTCTAAAAGAATTTGTTTTTAGAAAAGATTTTATCATTAACGATCTTACAGATAGTCTAGAAAAAGCTTTGAACGAAAAGAATAAATTGCAAATTATCATAGACAAATGGAATGTCAGTCAGAAGGCCTTTACTGACATCAAGAACTGCCAACGACCAACGTATGTAAAAGATGGGATCGGGTATAAGGATAGGCAGGGAAATGAAAGAAAACTTTTCTTTCCACCACATAGCAAAAACTATGTGCCTATGCCAACTCCTCATCCCGAAAATGATTTCATAGATGAAAAGGCCTCTGTAGAACAAAATGATTCTTTCATAAATGAAACAACCGCTAACATTTCTAAAAGTAATGCAGATCCAATTGTGTGTAAAGAAGATGTGTGCGATGAGGATGGAGACTGCGGCGGTTCAAAAATAGGAATAGGTTATTCAGGCGATAGTTATTCCACTGTTAACTGGTTCGCCTGGAACTATTCTAAGAAAAACAATATTCGGGACGAATGTAATAATTTAATTAGGACGAATGACTGTAATGGCCGTGTGCCTAAATTTAAATCTTTGGATGACTGTAAGGGCCATGTGCCTACATTCGAGACCCGTGATCGTTAACATGCTATGTTTGAATGTCATGATTTAAATTCTGCATTTTGTGATGATAAAAATGTCTGTGAATCTCCTGTATTTGTGCCAGAATTGAAAAAGAATAGCTTTGGAAAATTCCTCACTGAGGAAATTCCAGAATTTATTCCATCTCGAACAGGTATGACAGATTCAGAGAAGAAAGTCACTAAAGATAGCAGCAAAGAGGATTCAAACTCTTCTGCCTCAGTAAAGGAAGAAGAGACGTCAAGTTCTGATGAAGAACAATAATCAGAAAATTCAAGTAAAGATCAAACAACAGAAGGTGAAAGCTCCGAAGATACGTGTGACGAAACAATTGAAGATCAAAATTCAGAAAGTTCAAGTGAAAATCAGAGCTCCGATGATTCAAGTGACGAAGCAAGTGATGAAGCAAGTGAGGATCAAAATTCAAGTGAATATCAAACAACAGAAAGTTCATCAGATTCCGACAATGATGAAGACTGTTCAGAAGATGAAAGCCGAGTTGACCAGAAAATGAAGAAAGTCGAGAGCTCAAGATACACTGCATCAAAATACTCATCAAAAAGCTCAAGACACTCATCACATACATCATCTTCTAACACCAAAAAGCCCAGACATAAACGATGTTTTCGCTGTGGTCATTTAGGGCATACAAGGAAACATTGTAAAAACAAGAATTTTTCTAAACCAGAATATGATTTTGTTAAAAATTTCACAGATCAGCTTGATTATCTTAAGAAATCTGTTAAAAATCTGGTTAATTCAACAGCTTATTTTTGGAAGCCAAAAGAGGACATCGTGGGTCAAAACCACGATAGATCCAAAGTAAAGCAAATCTGGGTTCCCAAATCAAACTAATCTGTATATATTCTTGTATTTCATAATAAACTCCAGAAATGGCTTCGAATGCTCATGGAATACATCTGGCATATCGACAGCGGATGTTCAAGACACGTGACAGGATTAAAGGAACTTCTGACGAATTTTCGTTTTATTGATGGTGATTTCGTGTCATTCGCTGGAGACGAGAAGGGAGGGAAGATCGTTGGAATGGGAGATGTCGTGTCTGAAGCACTCACTTTGGAAAATGTCAACTATGTTCCAGAATTGTGCTACAATCTTATGAGTGTATCACAAGTCTGTGATAAAGGAATATCGGTGCTTTTCAACGACATGGAATGCTTGTTTCTCAAACCTGAATATGTCGTTCCTGTAGAGATGATCATGCCCACTGCTCCAAGACAAAACAACACATACATGCTCAACATGAAAAACGCCAAGACAAATGATAACCTGACTTGTTTAATCTCAAAGGCTTCAGAATCGGAGTCACTGCTTTGGCACAGGCGATTGGGGCATGTAAATTTCAAAAATATGAATAAACTCTCTAAGTTAAACTTAGTAAGAGGTCTTCCGATAAAAGAATTTCCTTTTTCTGAAAAATGTATAGCATGCGCCCAAGGAAAGCAACACAAGAAATCGCACAAGTCCAAAGCAGTGAACACGATTACTGCGCCGCTTCAGTTGATGCATATGGATCTTTTTGGTCCAATAAGTGTTAAAAGTCTGGCTAAAAGTTCTTACTGTTTGGTGATGCATATGGATCTTTCTTGAAGCCAAGAGTGAGACAACTGATATCCTTAAGTTATTCATTCCCTTGATTGAAAACGTGACCAGATTGAAAGTGAAGTCGATCAGAAGTGACAATGGTTCTGAATTCAAAAATCAAAGCTTCATATCCTTTTGTGCTGAAAAGGGAATTCATCTTCAGTACAGCACGGCTAGAACTCCTCAACAAAATGGCGTAGCTGAACGAAAGAACAGAACCTTGATCGAAGCCGCAAGAACCATGCTGGTGGACTCAAAGCTTCCAATCATCTTTTGGGCAGAAGCGGTAAATACAGCATGCTACGTTCTGAACAGAGTTCTTATTGTAAAACCTCATGGAAAAACTGCATACGAACTTCTCTTCAAAAGGAAGCCACTCATCGATTTCTTCAGACCGTTTGGATGTTCTTGCACTCTTCTGAATACTCAAGAGAATCTCATCAAATTCAAAGCAGTAGGTGACATTTGCTACTTTATGGGATATTCCTCCACACAGAAAGCCTATAGAGTCTACAACAAACGAACAAAGATGGTGATTGAATCATATTATGTGGACTTTCAAGAAGGAAATTACACTAACACTGGAAGTACTCCCAATTGGTTTTATGATGTGGGTGTGATTTTCAACACCTTCAAAATTCCAGAAGATGTTCCAGAAGCAGAACCTGTAGAAGCTGCTCGAGTTGAACCTCTGTTTGATTCTTCAGATATTGGTTTAACTCCTTTCACTACCCGTTTCTCTCCATTTTTTGCTGATCCACTTCTCTCTATAGATGAAGTAAATGGTGACACTTCGCCTGAGAACACCCTTGAAAATGGTGCTTCTTCTTCACAGGTGAATGTGGATGAACCAACTCAAGAAGACGACCCTCCAGTAATCTACGTTGACGAACACTTCACCAACCTTCCGCAGCAAATTGAGTCTCACACAAATGCAGGATACAAGACAAATCGCAATCATCCTCTTGAAAATGTCATAGGTGCAGTAGAAGAAGGAGTACGTACACGTGGTCAGTCATCAAGCATCAACAAAGGTCTCTATGCAGCTTTTCTCTCACAATCCATGCCTCGTGACATGGAAGAAGCCATTCAAGACTCTAGTTGGGTTCAGGACATGCAGGAAGAACTATCTCAATTTCGCAAACTCAAAGTTTGGGAGTTAGTGGATTTACCTGAAGGAAAGTTTCCGATTGGTACAAAATGGGTCTTTCGTAACAAGATGGATGATCGTGGAGTAGTGATTAAGAACAAGGCTAGATTGGTGGTGCAAGGTTTTCGTCAGGAGGAAGGAATTGATTACGAAGAAGTTTTTGCTCCAGTTGCAAGATTGGAGGCAATCAGAATATTCCTGGCATACGCGTCATACAGGAATTTCAAAGTTTTTCAGATGGACGTAACGAGCGCTTTTCTGTATGGGAAGGTAAAGGAAGAAGTCTACGTGTGTCAGCCTCCGGGTTTCGAAGATCCTCATTTTCCAGGTCGCTACTACAAGTTGGACAAAGCCCTCTATGGTCTTCACCAAGCTCCACGTGCTTGGTACGAGACTTTGTCAACTTATCTTTTGAAGTGTGGATACACTAGAGGAACGATCGACATGAATCTCTTCACCAAACGAATCAGAGAAGACGTAATGCTGGTCCAGATTTATGTGGACGATATCATCTTCGGGTCAACAAATGAGGAGTTATGTAAAGAATTCGAGACCGTGATGAAGGCAAAGTTCGAAATGAGCATGATGGGAGAACTCAAGTTCTTCTTAGGGCTAGAAGTGAAGCAAAAGGAGGACGGCATTCTTATTCATCAGGCTAAGTACATTCGGGATATTCTCGCGAAGTACAACATGAACGACTGCAAAGTTGCAAGCACTCCATTTGCCTCTCAGACGGAGCTTACTCTAGATCCTCAAGGAAAACCAATGAACAAGTCCTTTTATCGCTCAATGATAGGCTCTCTGATGTACTTAACTGCAAGCAGGCCTGACATTATGTGGGCAGTCTGTCTCTGTGCTCGTTTTCAGACTAATCCCAAAGAATCACATGAAACCGCTGTGAAGCGCATCTTCCGCTATCTTAAAGGAACTCCGAAACTAGGTCTTTGGTATCCTAAAGATAGTAATTTTGATCTTATTGCTTATTCTGACAGTGATCATGCAGGTTGTAAAGTAGATCGCAGGTCTGTATCAGGAGGATGTCAATTCTTGGGAAATCGTCTGATCTCTTGGCAAAGCAAGAAGCAGACGACGGTGTCCACCTCCACCGCTCAAGCAGAGTACACTGCGGCCTACAGTTGCTGTTCACAAGTCCTCTGGATACAAAATCAGTTGTTGGATTATGGAATCAACATCATGAAGACTCCTATATTCATCGACAATGAGGCTTGTCTGGGAATTGTGAAGAATCCCATCCACCACTCCAGAACAAAGCATATCGAAATTCGTATTCACGTAATTCGAGATGCCTACGAGAAAGGATACATTCAAGTGGTGCCGGTGGATACAACACAGCAACGGACCGACATTTTCACGAAAGCCTTTGATCAAACTCGATTTAACCAGCTGGTAACCTGGTTGGAAATGGTCAACTTCCTTGAGTGGAAGTGAATTTTGTTGTCCTACATCGTTCGTAAATACTCTATCTTTTGTCCATATTAAAAAAAAGATCGTTTGTTAAAAGTAAAACAAGTATCGTAAAACGTTGCCAACCAAAAAGATTTTCTGAACTGTAAAATTTCATTTTCGGGCAATGGACTTTCGAAAATAAAGATTTTAGGGGGGATATTCCAGAAAATCAAAAATTAGATGCTTGGGTCTGACTCCTGTCAGAAGAAATGATAGAAAATTGCTAACACTTTGTCATTTCTTGAAAAACGGAAAACAAAAAGAAATCGGGGTACCAAGCAACGACGTGTCGGTAGATTCAGCAACACCAACGAGTAAACTACTGTTAGGGAGCAAAACATAACGTCTACACAAGGATTCTGGCTTTTCTCAGGCATTACGCATCATAGTGGGTAACACGTTGCGGCATATGGCTTAATGGTCTTAAATCTTGCGTTGATAGATTGCCAAAAGTCTGAGATCTCGGGTCTTTATATTGGTTTTTCATTCGGGGATATCATAGTTGTTCTTCTGCTGCATCCAGATACATGCTGACCTAAATGATATCATACCCTTTCATAATAAGTGCCAAATTTGGCCAAAACTTTAAGATGGATTAGTTTGGTCTCTCTGCTGTACGAAAGTACTGACCTGTTCACCAAACTATCTGTCTCAGCCCTCGGTAGTTTTCGGGATCTCTGTTGTACGAAAGTACTGACCTGATCTCCACTCTATCGTTGAAAAGAATGAATCCAATATACTCACCTGTTATGAGGAACCTTTGTGCATACCTTGATCGCGGGGGTATGTCCTGATGTGGGACTCATGGGCGTAATGATTCTATTCTCAATAGCTTGTGTGGGGGCCATAGAAGTCTTGTCAATATTACCGAAAACATGATAATCGCGCTCTCCGAATGCATGTTGAAAGAAGGATGCATGGATTTAAGCGGACAAACATACTGGCAGTTTTTCTAGTGCCTTGATTCGCTAATAATAATAATAATATATAAGAAATTGACAAGTGTTGGCAATATGATCTTCTGCAGGTAAGTCGACGAGTGTCAAAAGAATCAAGAAAATCAGCTTAAAATGGAACCTCCTAAGTTTGAAAAACGAAGTTCGGAGTCAAAATGGCCCAAATTTTCTCTAGTTTGTAAATATTTCGTAATTTATAGTGTTTTAAACAAAATTAGGCACGTTTTTCGAGAAAGTTTGAAATTCACGAGCGAATTTAAAATTGATTTTGAAAAAAAAAGGGTTTGGATATCTATATTCACGGCGAAATTAAGATGCCGGCGAAGTTATTAATTTCGCTAGTCAATTTTTTTTTAAATATAAAAAGTCATAACCGACCTTGTTTTTCAAATATTTCAAACTTTCTTTTCACCCTCTTCTCTAACAACCGGTTCAAAATCTAATTTGTTCAAGACTCCATTTATTCAATCTTTTCGATCTTATTGTTCGAACAAGACAACAGGTAACATATTCCGACACAATCATCGTCTACAAATCAATGTATGTGTGGGATTTCGTGGGATTCTTTTAAGTTTGGTTTCTTCTTGAAGTTCATATCTTAGATCTTGAATCAGTAACCTCTAGGGTATGTTGTGAATGTTTAAAACCGGTCTTGCTGACATTTCAAGATGATTGATCATATCTAGATTAGTCTGTGATCATTGTTGAACAACACAAGAAATCAGTTAGGGTTTTTAGAGGGTTTATGAAGAAATTTTTGGGGCCAGTGAAATAACCGATGAATACAGCGATGACCGTGGCGAAATTATCGTGAATCAAAGGATTTCTAACTTGGCTCGTTTCTCGTGTCAGAAATAGGATGGTGAAAATTGTTGAGTGGGATAAGACGTTGAAGCATAATCAGAGTATAAATCTTGAGAAAGTACCACAGGATTTTCAAGACGCAGCAAGATGGATACGGTCAAGCGGGATTGGCTACGCGGTTGAAACAGAAGTTCCCATTTATCGCATCCACATTCAAGAGTTCTGGGAAAATGCGAAGCCTGAAACTATTAACAAAGCCAGAGGGATATCTTCATCAGTCCGCAACAAACGTATAATTGTAACTGAAGAAAGGATTCGAAAGGTTCTGAAGCTAGGAGATAATGCAGAGGATCCAATCTTTTTGAACAAGGATGACATTCTTGACGGGTTTCGTGGCATGGGTTATGTGGCAGATTTTCGTCAAAAGAAAGAAATCAAAAGAAACGGTCTAACAAGGGACTGGAGATTCATAGTACACGTAATGGCTATGTGCTTAGCTCATCGTAAAGGTGGATATAACGGCCTGAATCTGGAGTGGTCTGCAGCAATGCTAAACTTGTGTTTGAATCAAAAATTCAACATCTCTGGTCTGATTTTCAATTACATGCTAGAGAATGTAAGTGGGCCGACTTGGGCAATGTATCCCAGATTCATCCAGATGCTGATCAACGATCAATATGAAAATCCGCCGCATGATGGAAACGTCTACACCTTTCATGTTCCCACAAGTCGACAATACACAGAGATCAAAACGAACGAATGGGTGATGTTACATGAGTGGATGTATACCGCCGAGAGACTGCTGTTGGTCAAAGAAGCTTATAGAAAGTACAGAGAAGCAGTTCTAGCTAAACAACAAAGAATCGAGCAACAGGCTGCAGAAAAAGAAAAGGAACAATTGAAAGGAAAAAGAAAAGGAAAGCAGGCAGCAGACGATGAACCACCAAAGAAGAAGAAATCCTCTGAAAACCCAGAAAGACTTATGGGTGCAAGCTTCAGAGCTGCCAAATCAGAGGAACACCGTCGACACATTCAATACATGCAACAAATTCACGAGATGCAAGAAAAGGAAAAGAGAGAAAAGAGACTTAAAAGACGAGAAATGTCAGAATCTGAACGACCAGAGGTAGTAACAGAAGAAGTGCAAACACTGGATGATTTTGTTGACGCATTACTTATCGATCCAGAAGAAACCTCTGCAAGCAAGATAGCTCCCCCAAAGAAGAAGTCAACAGATGAAGGATCTTCTAGATTTCCTCAAGTAAAACCAACGAGGATCTCAAAGCCTCCTGTGCCTCCTCAAAGGGTTCGTCCATTTCAAGAGTTATATGATAAACTTGTCAAAGAGACTGGTCCAATTTCAGCCAAAGAAATCTGTCTTCTCAAGAATCAAGTGAATGACACGAACATCTTAACAGAAAAGTTAAAGGATCAACGAAAAAAAAAACAAAGAGATGAATGCCTATGTAGCCAAACAATCAAAGTTCATAAGATTCCAACAGCACGGGATTGAGAAATTATACAGAATGATGAAGAGTATATGTGCTAAGATAGAGATAGAGCCTATGTTCTCGTTCGCGGAGGTTTTCGACTTTGATGCATTCATAGAAGAAGAAACAAACAGAAAAGTCAAAGAAGCCGAAGCAAAGAAAAAGCGTCTAGAGTCGACCGAAAAAGTAACAAAAGGAGACGAGAGCGATGAAGAAGAGATGGATAGGGATGAAATGCCTGCCAAATTCATTGAGTGGGGATTAGAAGAGGAAGTCGTGTATGAACAGGAAGATGGAAAGACTTTCTCCCCACAGCATCCCGAATGGTTCAAGAAGGAAAGAGAAAAAATCCCTGATTTTTATCAAGTAGTAACTGTTGAGAAGACAGAAGCCACTGATAAAATTATCAGTTGGATGTATAACAATCTCAAGGGAATGTTTGTGGTCAAAAGAAGAGGTGGCGTAATTCAGTACTTCCGAATAGGGTTTGATCTCTTTTCACTTCCAAGGTGGGATCTACGTGAGCTCGGCCGACTGGATATGCTAAATCCAGAAGATAGAAGCGTTGGTGGGGATTTTGAGCACTTAATTGCTAAAGAATGCAACAAAGGTTTCCCAAATCACAAGCCGCAGCATCCCAGATGGAGAGTGTCCAAAACAACGAAAGATCCTATCACTGGAAAAGGCAAGGTGACGTGGGTTATTAACCCTGCTAAAGTTGTCACAAGAAATAAGCTTCCAGAAGAAGTTCCAGTATGTTTAAACAAGTTCAAAAAGTGGTTCTATGATAGCCACACTGGTGAGGCGGTGATTCGATCAACCGAAAATGAAGATATTCGAATCTTGGATCCAATGGATGTGTTTATGTTTGGACTCTCTGACCTAACAGTGCTGAATGCGAGTCGTATAAATGTGGGAGCTGGAAACGCTAATCTGGAAGAGGCCATGTTATTTCAAAGAGCAGTGGAGAGAGCTTGGAAGATAAAAAGAGAGATGCTCGATATCGTTGATAAAATCGAGAAAAGGAAGGAAGCTGCTGAAAAGAAGGAAGAAAGAAAGAAAGAAGAAAAAGCACGAAAGAAAGAAAGAAAAGTCTTCCTCGTCAACAAAAGAGCCCACCACCACAACTTCTCAAGCAACATCATCACCTCCGGCCTCATCCACATATGAGGCCATTATGGAGGATCCACCAACAACAAGTGAAGCTGTTATAATACAAGAAACTCCCGCCACAACAATCGAAGTTCAAGCAACACCAAAAGCAGCAGGGCATGAAGAAGTCCCTCCAGAGCCTGAAACAAAACCTGCAGACAATCCAGTGGAAACTACAGAAGAATGAAAAACAAGTATGCAACGATCTAGGGGGGATATTGTTGGAACTTATGAGATCGTTCATACTTGTACTGGATTAGTTCTATTATAGTTTGTAACTTGTTTTAAAGTCTAGGGGCATATTTTGTAATTAGATGAAAGTAGCAAACCTGACTTGGTGTAGTTAAGATTCCAGCATAATTATAATTATGCTGGCAAGTCAGGATCTATAAATACCCTTGAAATGTTGCTCTAGCCAAGCTTTTGGCTCTTTTGGTGAATAGAAGTGTTGTTTACATTCAATCTTTGATATTGTGCTCTAATCAGATTTCCAATGTGCTTTATTGATTTACATTCTTGTTTGGATTCAATACAACACTTGTTGTATTCATCATTCCATTAGCTTCATCTTCATTCTGTATTCTTCTGAACTTTTTCATAGTACAAACACTTAATCAATAGGTGTTTTGGACTAAAACAATCAACCACTGTGATCCGGATTGATATTGGGATCTACAATTCCAAACAAACATCATAGGATTTTTCAATCGATATCGAAACAACAAAGAAATAATGTTTCCGATCGAAGATGAAAAAGCAATGAATATCGCAAAACATTCGATTGATAATGAAAGAACCGTTAGTAGGTACACCGGAATATAAAATGAATATGTGTACCATTGTCTTAACAAGTGATTGTATTAAGACTGCTTTAATTTGATAAATCAAAGTGGGTTTAAAACAAATCAATAAATAAATAATTAAATACGTGCATGAGATTTGTAAACGAGATTAGCGCGAGCTTCAAATTAGTAGAAACACCACCACAAGTTGTATAAATCAACAAACGGTTTGATGGAGTTGAAGACCAAACAAGTCTACTACAACTCGGAACAAATGAAACGCTTGTTAAAAATTGATTTGAATATGATGCTCTCAATACATCATATGGTGCCTTGAATTGAATATGTGTAATGGACAAGTTCAAACAATTGAACTTGGTTTAGGTGCAATCCGACAATAAATACATGTGTCGACAAGGAAATTTTGACATGGTTACAAAGAAAACCCATGTATGTAACTCGAAAAGAAAAGAAGCTTCAAGAATTTCGTTGACCCGATAGCAAAGAGTCAACACTTACAATAATGTAGGTTATCCAGATCACAAATCAATAATTAGATATAGCGAAATAGTATTTGAAACTTTGATGAAAATGATCACTCGAAGTGGAGCCACATGCGTAACGAACCACACATGTGTAACACAAGAACTTATCAAGAAATGAAGCAAATGAGTGTTCGTTATAATGAAAGAAATTATCGTGATATAATGACCATTAAGAGGAGCAGAGACGTGAAAATCTACTCACTATATGCAAAAGTCGGAATTTCAATAAAAGAAATTTAAGTACTTTACCTGGGGTTTTATGTGATGACCAGTTGTTAGGTGACATTACCATGGAATGTCGAACATAGCATATTCGTTGTTAATGAGATAGGGGGAATGCGGAGACATGCGTCTTCTCCTTGGCGTGACTCGTGTCGTTGCAGGACCGCGTGACAAGTTGCTGCATCCTGGTCGGTAGTTCTCCTGCTGACATGATTAGCATCGTCGCCGAAATGCTCCATCGTGTCTTTTCATAGTCCTTGCCTCGAAAGTCGTATGTGACGTACTTCAACCTCCGTTGATGTGTAGATTCGGTTTCATATAATTTTGCACGTCGATACTTCATTTTGCATAGGTTACCTGCTCGGTTAAATAAATAGCATAGACGACATAATAATGGCTTTTGCCCAAGTTAATAGTCGTGATTCCTATGTGATGACCTTTAATGGACTTCGACATGAGTTTCCAAAGGTCCTAAGTGTATGTTTCCTAACTCTCAAATTTTTGTTTACTGTGTGTAACTGTTTTGTGTACCATGTATAAAACACAACAATAGCGTATGTTTAAAAAAAAAACAAAATTTGGACTCATTGTTTTCGGCAACGGTTGGAGACCATATTCAAGTCTTAGGTGTTCTGTATATACCCAAAGTCTTAATGATCTAAGTCCCCAGATGAAAGTGAGGTTAGAACCTAGGTATCTCTATAGAAAACCTTATTCGCTGTAACCTATAGCTATGATACCAAACTGGTATCAGAGCTGGCGCGACCTATGGCTGTAACCTATGGCTCTGATACCAATTTGTCACACCCCGATAAATCAGAGCTGGCGTGACTGGACTGGTATCTTCAATGCACAGCGGAAGCAAATAAAGCTAAGACTTCTAGAAGGTGAACGCCCACTAAGTACTCGAATCCTCATTGTTCTCCTATTCCAATCGTGCCATAATTTTAAAATGCAACCTGAGAAAGAAAGATGCAAAAAATCAACATAAAGTTGAGTGAGTTTATAGTTTGTTTGTAAAAGATTTGAAATAAATCTTTTTGAATAACCAGTTTTTCAAATAATGTTAAAGAAAACGAAATAAAAATCATTTTCTTTGGTATGTTATATGAAAACTTTGTATTTGTAAAATTTGTGTAACCGTCAATGCCCACACCTGACAATGACAACTTGCATGCATGAACCTATGAGTTTGTATTTGTATAAAATATGGTATGTAAATTTAAGTTGTAAACTGTAAAATGTAAGCTTGTGAGTTGTAAATGTAAGTTATAATAATGTAAGTTGTAAAAGCAAATTGTAAGGAAATCGAGATCGCTAATGTTTTGCAAGGACATTAACATGTGTGACGACATAGGAAGCATCCAAACCTAGGCGACTTTTAACATCAATTACCCATTTAACTGTGACCCAAAGCACTCCATGACTATGTGTTGTCAAGAGAGTGAGGCTGCCCGGGCCTGCTAGATCTAACCCCTGCTCTTTCGGTCTAACTTAGATTAATGGTGCTTACGTATACCCTATTCGTGACATGATCTATGTATCATTCCTTTGTTTTAAACATACCATTGTACATCTATTTTCCCCTAAGTTTAGAAAGCAATAAAAATGTCTAAAAGTGGGGACATGAACTCACCTTGATTTCCTTGTGCAAAGCTAGCTAAATTTGACTTCATGAGGTCGTTTCCAAGACGTGATTTGCTAGCGTGCATTCTACAATATCCCTAACACGGAATATCTTATAAGTTTCTAAACAAAAGCGGTAACTAAACTACTTGTCACCGAGCTCTCTACCGAATCGTTAACCGAACGATTCAACGATAAGTTGTTAACTTAATGGAAACGTTAAAGATATATTTGTTAAATTTCGGTTAATGTCGGTGAAATTACTTAGTCGTGGAAATACTTAGTTTTCGAGGGATTTAAAATATATAAATATTTATATAAAAATATATATAAATATATCGATATAATCGCGTTAGTCGTCCCGAGAAGTCGTACGTGTATGTAACGAATATTTTAATGAAACTAATATATTGTTAACTCGTATAATGTCTCGCGTCGTAGGGGTTTGTCAAAATATATTTATATGTCGTTTAGGCATTTGAAATAAATATAAAAATTATATTTATTTAATAGAGTTTTCGTGTTGAGGTCGTTTAAAATAAATATAATAGTTATATTTATTTTTATAAAAAGAATCGTCGAGTTGTTTGAAATAAATATATAAATTATATCTATTTTTATAAAATAATTCGTGTTGTTTGATATTTGAAATAAATATATAACTATATTTATTTTTATAAAAAGAATTCGTGTTGTTCTTGTGCGTCATAAAGTGTCGTCAAAGAAAATATATACATTTGTATTGGTTTCCATAAAAATTGTTTGAATCCGATAGTTTTCGTTTTTTAGTAAAAACACGTTAGTTTACGTTTTTTTCTCGAAAAACGGGCAGAGTTTCCTCTGTTTTTTTACTCCCCCGACAACACAAGTTGTCGTTATTTTTCAAAATTCAACAATTATTCAAACAATATAAGCAATATATATAAGATTTCGTCGAATATGTAAAAATGTAAACTATAATCAAATCGAATCGGTTCAAGCTCGTTTGGCACGTAAAATTAAAACTATAAAAATAACTAAATTATTCATTGCGTCGCTAGACTTTACCAAACTCTCGTGTCGAAACGTGGACTGAGTTGACCGGTTGAGTTGACCGAGTCGACTCGCTGAGTTGACCAGGTTTGACCGAGTTGACTCGGTTTGACCGAGTCAACACGAACCGCACCAAAACTGAATCTGACCGTGCCAGACCTGAACCGAAGCTGGTGTTGATCGTGTTTGACTTTCTGACCTGCACCCGAATCTGAGTTTACCGAACCCGAGACTTGAATCTGAAAGACCGGAACCAAAACTTGAACCTGAGCCGAAGCTGATACGCGGCTGAACCAAGACTCGAACCTGATAATCACCACCTCCGGCCGCCGTCGGCTACCACCACCACCCCTTCTATTTTTTGAAAATGGTTCACCACCGTTAACCGAGCCACCAGCCACCGTCAACCTTCGTCATCAGCATCTTCATCGAACATTCATCATCGATAACAGTAAGACGTCATCAATCTAAAAAAATAGGAGAAAAACAGGGGGGTTACCGGGATTCTCGTCAGAGAAGAAACAAGACCGCCGCCGCTGTTGTTAACTCCAACGACTATACCACCACTGAAACGCAATCGTTCACTGCCACCGAAGCACCACCGGCTCCGCTGGTCGGCTGTGCTTGTCCGCCTGAGAAGGTGTCGAGAGGGAGAGAGTCCAGGAGATAGAGATAGAGATAGAGGGAAAAGGTATTATGTGCGGCTGGTAAGTTTGGGTGGGTATTAGGGTTTGAATACTTGAGGAAGAGGATAAGGTCTCAAAAGAATCAGACATATAATCAAGTGGGAGAGAGAAGGCAGGTAAGGTTTTTATGTTTTTGTTTGAGGATTAGGGTTCTAAAAATGAAGATAGAAGGAGAGCAGATGATAATGTTGTGTGCGTGTTGTGGTTTTAGGGTTGAAATGAGGATAAGGTTATCACTACACATTTATAGCTAGGGTTTACTTAGTGGGCTTGGGCCCAGGCCCAAGGCCCACAAGCCTACTTCCCGTGTTTCAAGTGGCCCGTTTGCACCTGCGAACTCATTTTCAAACAAGAGTTCCACGGAATATCATAATTTATTGTTATAAGATTAAAAGACGTAAAATAGTGTCAGTAGTCACGTTTGACGCGTTCGTTCGTCGATTACGGTAAAATCGCGTAAAATGCGGTGTTAGTCGTTTTTAATCCATTTTTCGATCTGATTTCGACTGTGGTTATTAAAATTTAATTAAGAAGCTAATTATGTCGTAAAATTTTAGTTTTGAAGGTATTACGCGTCTCCGATGCTTTCGTTTTTTTGCCGGTGCTTTCCTGCAGCCGCGTTTTTCATTCACTTTTGCGCTTTGTGAAGTTCGAAAGCACGATAAATTCGAAAAACTAAATTTATAAGTATAAAATATTCGTATAAAATTCGTATTTGTCGGCGTTGTTAGTATTTTGTTCGGTTTTAGTTTGTTACCGTTTAATATTCAGCAGATTTCACGCAAATCGTCATACGCGTACTGTAAAGTCGATTAGGCGTTCCTAGACATACTAAGGGCCTAGTTAA
>JARYGA010025070.1:0-31325 GCA_030545235.1 Helianthus tuberosus
TAATTTTAGTCTAAGTTAACTGAAAAATTAACAAAAGTTAGTGTTAATACCCCAGATTGTTAAAAAATTAAAAGTTAGTACCCTAGATTGTTATTTTAAACTCTTAGTACCTTAGATTGTTATTTAGTGTAAACCACAGGGACTAACTGTGTAATTAACTCTTTATGTTAAATCCTCTTTTATATAAGATTTGTACCCAAAATTATCTATATACAATTGTTTTTAAAGTTTCTTTTATACTATAACAAACTTTTCTACCTGAAAAGTTTTTGAATTTAATTAAATCTCAGTTTAATTTAGATAGTCGATACGGTTTATTTTATTATCATAACAAAATTTTGAGATCTTTGAGATTCTAAATTCTTCTCTCTTTATATGTTTTCGGTTACTATTGGTATTTAAAAAACCCAAACATCATCAACATAACCTATTATATAATTTGTATTATGCATATTATTTATTTTATAAATTGTTTTAGACATTATATACTTTCATTATTATATTATTATATTATACAACGGATCAAGTATACAACCTCATATATTATACGGGTCTATAACGTAGTTAGATAATTAACTAAGGTTTATATTTAAATCTTAATGTTATTATGTATTTTATTATAAATATATATTTTTTTATATTAGTTTTTGTTTTTTAGCAACTTAAAACTTTATAATAATATAGTTATAGTTGTTTTTCCTTAATTTGACCAAAGAATTCTATTAGATTTATACTAATATAGTTATAGTTGTTTTTCCTTAATTTGACCAAATAATTCTATGAGAAAAAGACTTGCAAAAGTTTTAAGGTGCTTGTGATATTGCAAAGAAGTTGGTTTCCACCGCTTGTCTTTATAAAAAATAGGGGATTTTTTTATTCTTTATTAATTAAAAAAATCAAATTAGAATTTTATTATTGTTTTCTTTTTTACTCAATTTGATTACAATCATCTAAAATCAACTAGTTGATTTTCCGACCCCGAGTTGCGGCGAGGATTAAAGTCTGCAAAACGTGTGCCGACAACGGCAAGTGGACACCGAATATCAAAACATAGATAAAAATGACGTAGTAACGATAGTTACTCCGTCCTAAAAACGATTTTAAATAATCTAATATATAATAGTATGACCCACACGTCCTACACGTTGGAAATTCGGTTGTTTTCAGTTCAGTTATGACGTTACTAACACGTTAAAAATAAGTAAATATAGGTATGGTGCTAGACCGGTGACGAACCAAAAGTAACGATTTTAAAAACGCCAAAAGGTGGGTACCATATTGGTACCGAAATTAATTTGGTATAGTAAATTTGGTACCGATACGATACCGATTTGATTACAGGATTTGATACCATTTGTTCATCAATAATTTAAATATCTAAGTTAATTTTACATGTTACAATTCATTCATTACAGAAAAAGAAAACAAAAGAAGCTGTGTATATAAAACATCATTCTAACGAAATACAATTTACTTACCACGTGTATGAAAAACAATCTAAACGGTGCAATTACTTGCGTTTCTACGTGACATGAGCTCAAAGGTGATGTTAGGGATGAGCTCGGTACCGAAAAACCAGTTGGTACCGATACCGAATATACCTGGTACGATACCGGTATTGTACCAGTATTTGAGAGTAAAAACCGGTACCGAAAATGTCAAAAATTGGTACCGAATCGGTACCAAAAATATACCCGATTTAGTAAATTTGATACCGATACCGATACCATTTGCTTATATCCCTATGATGTTACTATTCATTTGCTTGTATTTTTAATATATAGGTAATTCTATAAAAAGAATTACAAGAGAAAAAGATTTGAAAAAGTTTTATGGTGCTTTTGATATTGCAAACAAGTCGGTTTAAGTATTCCACCGATTATCTTTATAGGGTGAGGATCAAATAGAAAGTTTATTTTGGCTAGGAAGGATAGGAAGCAATAAGATTATGACATGTGGCAAAATTTAAAATAAAGAGGAATGATATTTTAGTCAATCGTATCATTTCTTCTTCCTTCTTCTCCCTAGTAACTTCGAAACCCACCATCTTCAACCTTTTCTTCACTTTCTATCTCAATAATCACTACATTATGGTGCGATTTTCGTCAACAATCAATAATTCAAACACCCAATCAACGTGTTCTTCAACTTTTTTTAAGAAACCCAGTTTAACTTCATACAATATCTCATTTTTTTTCCGTGATTTTGAAGCGAATCAATCGTTCCGCTCGATTCGATCGCTGATAAGTGTTTCTATCATTCAAATTTCGTCAATCGTTGAAGAAACCAGCTTCGATCCATGTAAGAAATTATTGAATTGCATTTTTACGATCTGGGTTTTTTAATTGAGTCATTGCATTTTACAATCTTGACGGGGGTCCGGGGGCAGTGCCCCTGGCAGCAGGGTCCAAGGCGCGGCAGCCCCTGGCGGGGTCCAAGGGGCAGAGTTTTTGATCTCTACTTCCTGGTTCAGACAATTTTAATAAAACTGCATAAGAAAATTTAATTTTTTGGAAATTGGCTCATTTTCGTAGACAATTTTTGATCTCCACTTCCTGGTTCAGACAGTTTTTGAAGTGTTTTTAGTCATTACGTTTTAGGTAAAGAGTTAATTACATAGTTAGTCCCTGTGGTTTGCACAAAATAACAACATTAGGTACTAATAGTTTAAAATCACATTCTAGGGTATTAACTTTTCATTTTGTAACGTTTGAGGGTATTAACTTTTCATTTTGTAACGTTTGAGGGTATTAATTTTTCATTTTGTAACGTTTGAGGGTACTAATAAAATGTGATTTTAAGCCTTTAAACAGTGCTAATACCCTCAAACGTTACAAAATGAAAAGTTAATACCCTAGAATGTGATTCTAAACTATTAGTACCTAAGGTTGTTATTTTTTGCAAACCATAGGGACTAACTATGTAATTAACTCTTTAGGTAAAACACATTTTTATGTGTTTTCAGTCCATTGCGTTTTAGAGAGATACTTTCTTTTCTGTTTTTAGGCCATTGCGTTTTAGAAATAAGATATTTTTAATTGTTTTCTAGCCATTGCGTTTTAGGTAAAACACATTTTTATGTGTTTTCAGTCCATTGCGTTTTAGAAAAAAAGCATTTTTATGTGTTTTATGGCCATTGCGTTTTAGAAATAAGACATTTCTTTGTGTTTTTGGTGCATTGTCTTTTAGGTAAAACACATTTTTATGTGTTTTCAGTTCATTGCGTTTTAGAAAAAAGACATTTTTAAGTGTTTTCTGGCAATTGCGTTTTAAAAATAAGACATTTCTTTGTGTTTTTTGTGCATTGCGTTTTAGATAAAACACATTTTTATGTGTTTTCAGTCCATTGCGTTTTAGAAAAAAAAATTTAAGTGTTTTCTGGTCATTGCGTTTTACAAATAAGACATTTATTTGTATTTTTTGTGCATTGCGTTTAAAAAAAATAATTTTTTTTTACGTTTTTTTTTCATTGCGTTATACGCAACTGAGTTTTTTTTTCCATTGCGTTTTATGCAACTGGGTTTCCAGAATTTTTTTTCGAAAATATAGCAATAGTATACTAGTTTTAAAGATAAAAAATGCTCGTTTTTTTGGTTCAACTTTTATAAAAAAAATAATATCGTATGAAATAGCTATTAACGTTTAAAAAAATGGGGGGGGGGGGGGTATTGGAGGAGAGAGAAACTATTGTCTTGGATTGACTACAATGCCATTACACAAACTCACACGCCTCTTTTCTTCCCTTCAATTTCCCTCATTTAATCGTAGCCCTTGATTAAATCAATTGATGGTCAAGATTACTTCCTAGCCTTCCTAGCCAAATAAACCTTTTTTTTGGAATGTGACTTTCTATGTACTTGACCTATTGGTCACCGGGTTCATGTCGAAGAAATTCCCCCGTCAGCCCCGCACTCTCGGACGCGATGTTCGATCGGGCCCCGGCCGCCGCGCAAGCTGACTTCCGCCCGGAAACCATACTGCCCCCACACGAGAGACTCGCTGGGGTAACAGCTGGGCAAAACCAGGTTGCCCTCAAGACTGCACCATGCCTCGGTAGGATACGATCCATCATTGGGACGTCCCCCCCCTAAGACCACAGTGGGAGTCGAACCGGTGACCTCCCAAAGGAGGAGCCGGCCAACATAACCCAAGTGGGGATACCACTGGGCCACGGGGAAGGGATCCTAGCCAAATAAACTTACTATTATATTCTAACCCTATCTTTATAAAAAAAATAGGGGATATTTTATTCTTTATTAATTTAAAAAAAAATCTTTGTTTTTACTTAATTTGAATACAGTCGTCTAAAATCAATTCTATAAAAAGAATTATAGGAGAAAAAGACGTGCAAAAATCTTAAGGTGCTTGTGATATTGCAAAGAAGTCGGCTTTCCACCAATTATCCTTATAAAAATTGGGGATTTTTTTCTTTATTAATTTTAAAAAAAAATCGAATTAGAATTTTATTGTTAAGATTAAAATTGGAAAAGAGATGTATTAAAACTCTAAGGAATATCCATGTATTTACCTAAGAGATTAAAGGATTAATTTAGTGTTATTTAGTTTTAAATGATTAGAATCATGTATTAATTATTAAAAAATAAATTATAAGAGGTTAAGGAAAACAATGTCACGTGACATTAATTGAAATCTTTTATTATAAGTTAGATTAGATTAATTGAAATCCTTTATTACTAGAGATATGTTCGCGTGATGTAGCAGAGGATTTCGACACTCATAAACATGTAATATATATATATAAAAAGAAAAAAAATCATATATACGTATTTAAAAAAAATATTATTTCAGGTATATAATCAGATAAACGGGTATACGTTATCGGGTAATCATATATATATATAAAAAGAAAAAAAATCATATATAAGTATTTAAAAAAATATTATTTCAGGTATATAATCAGGTAAACGGGTATATGTTATCGGGTAATCAGGTCAGGCACATGGGTATATCACTAAATCCTATACCCCTTCCAAACCCGCGAAAACATTTAAAAATAATCTCATACTCAATTACCCGTCTCCATACCTGTCTTAAATGTGTCGAGTTTTAAGTTACCCATAAGACTATGGGGTGTGGAGGGGCTTGGGTTATTGCTCAACACGTGGCGAGTGTGGGCTCCACCAGTCCACACCCAAAAAAGTGGGGTGTGGAAGAGGTGTTTTTGTATGTTTTTTTACTTGTACTTAGTTGTATATTGGTTTTATAGGTGTTCGTGTGCAAATGGAGCAAAAACGAGCTAAAACATTAAAGAAACGAGCACATAGGAGAATGTTAGGGCTTAGTGAAGGATTCTCATAGAATGGAAATAGATATTTAAGAAGATGAGGTGATAGAGAATTGAATTACAAAGACATCGCGTTACACGAGAAGAGGCCTGATCAGCGCGAGAAACTTCGTGTTTAACCCTATTTACGCCCACAATTAACTCTAATATGAATATAACTTACCTCAGACGAATTTTAGAGGTTCCATAGGTGATTTTGGGTGGAAAGAAGGTGCTGGGATCGATTTTAATATTGTGGGTTCGTGATTTTCACTCTAGCAAATAGTTGGGTTCTTATTTATCTTTAACTTTGTGTTTTCGATATGTTGAGACATGTTTTGCTTTATGTTGCTGAACTTGTTATACTGTTCTTGATTATGAATCTTGGCTAGAAATTTTGCTACTGTTTAGGTTAAGATGATACATGTTTGATTTGTTTTCTATTGGTTTTGGAACTTTGATTGTGGATTAATAATGATTTAAAGACTTTGGTTTTCATGATCTTTCGTATGCGTATTTAATCCTATTCATTGAATGATTAATATTCATCGTGTTCCTTGTTGAATGTCTTTCAAATAATAGTTGCATGCTAGGTTAATTACTGTGTGTTCTTGATTATTGGATGGTTTGCAAGTCCTAGTTATCCATTGGAGTGTTATTCATAAATTGAATAGGGTTAGGTATTCTACTAATCTCGATAGCTGTGAGGTGAGAGATTACCGGTTTATCTTGAGTGTTAGATTGCAAGGGTTAGAGCCTTTATGAGAAGATCTTCCTAGATTGCAAGGGTTAGAGCCTTTAGATTGCAACCATGTACCTACGAATTTTAGAAGGTCTTGTCATAGGTACATGGTTGGTGAATTTGGACAAATCTTGTATTAGACAATTAGAGATTGTATGCAAGATTCAATCTTTTGAATACACAATCATCCTTCTTTCATCTCTTTGTTTCTTCTACAACTTGTTAGTGTGATTCCGCTACCTTACGAGTTGTGCGATATCATTGGGATCTCGGATTCGGGACTTACAATTGGTATCAGAGCCTGTCGAACCTGATTTCCAGGCTCGGATCTGATATCGTGTTTCTGATCGCTGTTACTGTTCCGTTTTGAGTTACTGTTCAGGCTTTCTAGAGTGTTTCTGTGCATTTCGGATTGTGTTCATCATATCTCGGACTGTCTTTAAAGCATTCCGAAACATCTCAGATCATCATCAAGCCATCTCGGACCATCATCATCAGATTTCGGACCAACATTATCAGATTCTGGATTGTGTTTAGTCATCTCGGATCACTTGTGTTGAAGATTGCTTTGTGTTTCATCTCAGATAGGACCCATCTCTGATAAAATTAAACTCGGATAAAACTCATCTCTGACCACTGTTCATTTCGGACTCCATCATTTCGGATCATTGTTCATCTCGGACGAACCATTTCGGACTATTCATTTCGGATCACTGTTCAGACTTAACAACATCATGTTGAACCCAACCGGTATTATGAACGGCGTTGTGACCACAACTGATCTCGCTAATGCCACCCTTGATGCCATTCAGACTAAGTCTTTGGCTTTCCATCAAGAACTTGACCAGGTTATCGGCACGTCTACCAAGGTTCCAAGGTTTTTGTACGGAGACGACTACTATGAGTGGAAGTTTAGGTTTGAGCATTACTGCAAGGCAAAAGAACCCCATGTTTGGAGAAGCATCAATAATGGTCCACGCATTATCATGTACGCTACTGAAGATGACCCGCAGACCCAGATTTTAAAACCTGAAGGGATTTATACTGAAGAAGACAAAAAGGTCGTTGCTGAGGATGAAGCATCCTATGGAACTCTTTCAATGGCTCTTGGTCCAGACATTTCAATTGGAGTTCGAAACTGCAAGAGTGCTAAGGAAATTTGGGATCAACTGACACACTTATTTGAAGGAAATGCCGACATGAAAGCTAGCAGAGTCAACATGATGAATCAACAGTTCAGTTCGTTTAATCACATCTATGGGGAAACTATCGAGAATCAGATTAGGAGGTTTGTCAAACTCGTGTCACAAATGGTCAGTGCCGGAATCAACATCTCAAACAGTGGAATGAATCGTCAACTGCTTAACTCTCTGCCTTAAGGATGGGATGCTGAGGTTTCTATGATCAAGCGTACCAAGGATCTGTATGAATTGACACTAACGGAACTAATTGCTACTATCAAGTCTTGTGAGATCGATAATCAGCAGAGAGAAATTAATCACACGAACTCACTGATGGCTGCTGGAGTAACTAGCCCCAACAATGCAGCATTGATGTCTTAAGCTCATCCAAATCTGGTTTTCAGTCCTGTTCATGGAGTTATGAATCACAACCCAAACATTGTTTTCAGTCTTGTTGCTGCACCAAAGGCCAACTATGTGTATGGAATGTCTCTTCCGACCTCTCAAGCACCTGCTCTCAATGCCACGAATGTGCAACCGCAATCTCAGCCTCAACCACAACATGCTAATGCTGCTTTTGGTTCGACCACCCAGTCTGCACCTCAGAGTAACCCATCATCACCTTCAGTGGATCACATGGCTTTCTTGACCAAACAAAATGAAGAAAAACTTGCTCTCCCAGCTTCTATGATATCCAGTTTCAATGCCTTTTTGGCGGGAGATCTCATGCCCTCAGAAGAGATAACACCAGATGTGAATCAAGTTGTGGAGGAAGACTTGGATGAACTGGATGTGGCTTGGAATTTGGCTATGTTAGCATTTAAGGTAGACAAGTTTGCTAAAAAATATGGGCGTCGTCCTATGAATGCTCGTCCTGGTGTACTGAGAGACAGGCTAAGGTGTTACAGGTGCTATGAACCGGGACATTTTGCTAGGGATTGCAAGAAGGTTCCTGCAGGATATGAAGCTACTCAGGCAGCTGCAGCAAGGAACAAGGAAAGGTCTATGGTTCCCGTAACACCTGCTGAGACTTCGACTTCAACTTGACAGGGTAACACTGGAGCTGGAAGGGCTTTGATCGCACAAGAGCAGAATGGATTCAATTGGGCTGATGCAGGTGCTCAAGTGGAATGAATGAAGCTATCTGAAACTGCTGCTATGGAAAGGGTTCATCAGTGCTTGACGGCGATGACCGAGGAACTGAAATCACTCTCTGAGACGGTAAATTCCCCTTTATGTACTGAACATTGTAGAAAGAAAGTTGCTTTGCTGTGATCTCAAAACTCAGCCTTAATCACGGATTACAACACTGTGATGGGAAAGTACATCAGTCTTCGAGAGAATAATAAAATTCTCTATGAAAAGATTGAAGCACTTAAAAAGGACATAGCTCAACTTAACATGTGAATCAACAGCAATGTTGGGTTCACGATTACAAACATAGACTCACAGTTAAAACACTTGAATGTGACTCTACGAAGGCTGAGCTAGAGCTCCTCACTGGAAAGTACAAACAAAATGAGTTGAACATAAAAAAGTTTGATACTTCCAGTGACACAGTTCGTAACTTGTGTAATGTGCAACTTGCTTATAAAGAGAACAAGATAAAGGGATTGGGATACACACAGGTTCCGCCACCATATAATCATAATTATTTCAGACTGCCTATCACTGAGCAGGAAATGGAAAATTATGATAAAATGACGTATGGGAAGCCTAGTGATTATGTTCCACATGAACCATCAAAGTTTAAAAATGATCAACAAGCTGATTTCAAGAAACCAATGAACTTTGTTAAAAATGAAAATATTCAAAATGAATCAGCGGATAAGTTCGATCACGCAAATGAAACAGTAACAAATACAGAAGCTGAAACTGAAACAAAAACGGAACCAGTTAACACACCCGCAGAGGAGATGAAGGAAAGTTCACCAAATTCTGATTCTGTTGAAAATACTAACTGTTCTAGTTCGTGTGCAGAGTCAGTAAGAACATAAGAGAAGTTTAAAGAGGGTGATGAATCACATCAACGTGCTGCTGATAATGTTATTTATGATAAAATTGACCATTATGCTTGGAATTGTGTTTTTTCTTGGTTTGCTGAGACTTGGGGTGTTCCTAGTAAGACTGATGAATCTGGTGCTGTTATTCTAGATTATGCATGTGATAAAAATGACAATGTTGAAAATGTTGATGTTATTTTTAACAGGAGAGCCTGATGCGTCGACTGAGGAACTTGAGACATCTGTTTCAAGTAACTCAGAAATCAATTATGATGATTCAGGAAATTGTGCTTGTATGCCTGAAACATCGAATGATACATCAGAAGCTCCCTGCAATGATGAAAAATTTGATGATTTTGTTTGTGATAATGAAAAAATTGTGGTTGAACAGGGGTCATCTGATGATCATGGCAGTCAAACAGAGATTTAAGAAATCTCAAACAATGAGCTCAAATCTTCCACTGATTTCGATTGTGATGAACAATCAGAATCTAGCAGCGTTGCAAAAGAAAACAGTCAAACTGTCTTAGACACAGACTGCTCATCATCTGGCCTACCGGAATCATCTGATGTCGAGAACTCAGAAGTTGATCGGGCTGAAGAAGAGATATCCATAGAATCCAATTCTGCAGAAACCCGTGGAAACAAGAGTCCTATGGAGAAGGAATTCATGGAAATTAATTCCACAATTGAGTCTGACAATGAAACTGTAGATGAAATTATTATGGAAACCTTCTCTGCAGAAACTCCTGAGAACATGGTCTCTGAGGAAAGGGAATCTGCGAAAGTCACTTCACCAGACAGTTCAACTATTGACCCCAAAAGTACAGATTCTAAAAAGGGAGATCTTAATGAAACTAAATCAACTGAATCAGTTCCCTCTAAAAGAAAGAGGTCACGTAGAAATAGAAGGCCAAAGAAAAAGAATGCTCAAAGGGAAAACCCAAATCTTAAGCAAACAGAACCCAAGATCAAGGGTAAGGTAACAGATACTTACTCTTGTGCTGACAGCTGTGAGCCGGGTTCATCCAAGATCAAGCATCCTCGAAAGCACTCAGCGTCAAATGAAAAGAAAAGACGTGATCAGTTCTCGAGAATAATGCAAGCTGAACTAAATGTCTTTTTCTCAAAAAAGCAGACGTGTTTTAATTGTGGAATTCTGGGACACATTGCAAGAAGTTTTGTTCATCGTCCCTACTACTCTCGGAACATGTATCATCAGAAGGCTATGCATTATTACTTTACCAACAATGGACCATCCAAAGCAAGGCCTTCTGACAGAGACTGGAATCTTGCTAAACAGGAAAATCAAAAATTTTCAAACATAAACAGGTTTCAAAGAAAAACAAAAGTTTTTCCTTCAAATGAAAGAATTTCAGACACCAAAACCTGGAAACCTAAACCTCCTGTTGGATCCCAGTCTCCATGTTCGCAACCATCAACTTCTACCTTGTCACCAAAAACCACAAGCAATGATAAAAGTCACATGATCTTTCGTGAAGTTACTTACACAGATAGCGATGGTCAACTCAGCTCCACAATGGCCTGGGTTCCAGTCTTTAACTGATTCCGTTAAATGTGCAGGAACGACTATGGAGGGCTATCTTTAGAATTTGGTTTATTGATAGTAGTTGTTCTAGACACATGACGAGAGACATATCCCAGTTGAATGACATCAAGATATTCAACGGAGGATGTGTCAACTTCGCTGGAGGAGAATCGAGAAGAATCACCATGAAAGGCACAGTCAAGAATGGCGTCCTCACCTTTTCAGACGCTTACTATGTCCCTGAGCTAAAACACAGTCTTCTGAGCGTCTCTTAGATGTGCGACAAAGAAATGGAGGTTCTCTTCACTAAGAGTGGCTGTGTTATTTTGAAGCCTGGAATTATCATACCTGAAGACTGGTTCCTAATAGAAGCTGAACAAAGAGGAAATGCTTATGTGATTGATATGAACAAAGCTCCTACTGATCAAGTTACTTGTTTGTTTTCAGAAATTGCTGAACATGATGCTATGCTGTGGCATCGTCGGTTGGGTATTCTGAACACGAAAAATCTGAATCGATTAGCAAAAGGAGGTCTCGTCAGGAACTTGCCAATCAAGGATTTTATGCAAATTGAGAAATGTGAAGCAAGTGCTCGAGGAAAGCAGCATCGAAGGCCTCATAAATCCAAACCTGTTCACACAAGTTCAAAGGTTTTGGAACTGCTGCATATGGATCTATTTGGCCCAGTCAATGTTCTCAGTATTGGAGGAAAAACTTACTGTTTGGTCATCACAGATGATTTTTCTCGCTTCACCTGGGTATTCTTCTTGGAACAGAAAAGTGAGACAACGGGATTGATCAAGAAATTCGTAATACTCATGGAAAATCAAGCAAATGAACGAGTAAAGATTATTCGCTGTGATAACGGAATAGAATTCAAGAATGCTGAACTAAACGAATTCTGTTCGTTAAAAGGAATCGACCGACAGTACAGTACAACAAGATCTCCTCAACAAAATGGAGTTGCAGAAAGACACAATCGCACTCTCATTGAAGCTGCTCGCACAATGCTGATAGACTCGGCTCTTTCACTAATATTCTGGGCAGAAGCTGTAAACACAGCCTGTTATGTTCAAAATCATGCCTTGATTAACAAACTCCACATGAATACTCCTTATGAAACTGTGGAAGGTCAAAAGCCCTCGGTGCAACACTTTCATACTTTCAGATGTCCGTGCGTTCTTCTTCTCATGGATTCCAGAGGAAAATTTGAAGCCCGAGGAGATCCGTGTTATTTCATCGGATATGCTAAAAACACTTCTTATAGTGTGTACAACAAAGTCAAGAAGCAGATTGTGGAAGCATATCATGTGGACTGGTTGGAAGAAAATCCAAAAGATGCTCGTATTGGACCTGATTGGCTATATGATTATTCCTCATTGTTTAAATCGTTTCCTATTCTATCTGATGAAATTGTTGATGCAGGAGTTTCAGCTGCAGAGATGCCTATTCCCTTTGAAAATGAAGACGAGGATGTGCCCCTACAAAATATAATGAAGAAACTCACTGTGAATCCGTTAGGATTTCACAAGGATACTACAGCACAACGTCACTCCTCCACTACTCAGGAACCAATTCCTGAACCTTCGACAGCTATCCCTGATGGTGCAGCTAGTAACACTAAAGTGTCAGCCGGACCATCAAATGTTCAAGGAGCTTCTTTGTTTCAAGGACCAGTTCCATCAGATTGCACTGTAGATCCCCGCACGATCAACACTGCTGCACCAAATTAGGGGGAGCCGTCTGGAATATCATCAGGAAGTTTTTCAAATTTGCAAGCTAATCCTCCAGTCCCTACAACAGCAATTCCACAGCGTGTTTAGAAAGTCACCCAATCACGAATGTCACTGGCCCAGTATCTGCTGGTGTTCAAACCCGCAGCAAATATGGATACATCAATACATGCTTATACTCTTGCTTCATATCACAGATTGAGACTAAAAAATTAATGTTGCTTTGCAGGAACCTGGATGGGTTGATGCAATGCATGAAGAGCTCAATTAGTTAGAAAGACTTGGAGTTTGGAAGCTTGAAAAACTGCCACAAGGAAAACGAGCTCTTGGCACACGATGAGTATTTCGTAACAAGCAAGATGATTCTGGAATAATCGTGAGGAACAAGGCCAGATTAGTAGTCCAAGGTTTCAGTCAGGTTGAGGGTTTAGATTATGATGAAGTGTATGCTCCAGTAGCGCGTCTTGAAGCCATCCGTATTTTCTTGGCATATGCATCTTTTATGGGGTTTACAGTCTATCAAATGGATGTAAAGACAACATTTCTTTATGGGAAGGTCAAGGAGGAGATTTATGTGGCTCAACCCCTGGGTTTTGTTGATCAATGGAAAGATGGTTATGCCTAGAAGCTGGACAAGGCTCTGTACGGTTTGCACCAAGCACCTCGTGCATGGTATGCTACTCTGACAGAACATTTGCTAGCTCATGGGTACACTCGAGGGACAATCGATCAGACACTGTTCATTAAGCGTGTTGACAAGGACATCATTCTAGTTCAAATATACGTTGATGATATCATTTTTGGGTCCACAAATGATGCGCTATGCAAAGAATTTGAAGAGGTCATGAAGAGGAAGTTTGAGATGAGTTCTTTAGGAGAGATGACAATGTTTTTGGGTCTATAAGTTCGTCAGAATAATCAAGGAATCTTGATTCATCAGGGTAAATATGTACACGACGTTCTTGCAAAGTTCAGTATGACAGATTCAAAGCCAATAGACTCCCTAATTGCAGAACGACCATTGTTGACTAAGGATCCAGAGGGAAGTCCTGTTAATCATACATTATATCGATCGATAATCAGTTCACTGATGTACTTGACTGCTAGTCGGCCGGACGTTATGTATGCTGTCTGTCAGTGTGCTCGTTATCAGGCTAACCCTAAACTATCTCATCTAACTGCTGTTAAAATAATTTTTTGATATCTGAAGGGAGCTCCTAAACTCGGACTCTGGTATCCCAGAGATTCGAACTTTGATTTGTTTGCCTTTTCAGATAGCAATTTTGGAGGGACAGAAAGGGATAGAAAATCAACATCAGCTGGACGTCAATTCTTGGGAGATAGACTTATCTCTTGGCAGTGCAAGAAGCAGCAAACTTTATCTCTTTCTACCGCGGAAGCGGAGTATGTTGCAGCATCTGCCTGCTGCTCCCAGGTTCTTTGGATGCAACATCAGCTGGAGGATTACAGTTTGACTTATCTGGATACAACCAAGACATTGACATCAAAATTCATTTTATACGAGACTGCTTTGACAGAGGTTTAATTAAACTTGAGCAGATCCATACTGATGCTAACACAGCGGATCTTTTTACAAAACGTGTCAACATCTCAAGATTCAATGTGCTTGTAGACCTCTTGAAAATGATTCGTTTCACCGACTAAGCTTAAAAAAAAACCTTTAATGTATATAATGAATAAAGGGTTTTTATGAATAACGGTATCATCAGGTAAATTTGGGCATAAAGTATTCTACTTTTGCACAAATTTAGGGGGAGAAAAGTTGCCAGGAAATGAATTTTCATGCTAAAAAACTTGATTAACACATGTAAGGTTTCAATGCTGAACAGGCTAGGATCCACTGCGATGTGTTGATAGGTCTACCGCTCGGAAAGCAAAAAAGAGGCAAAGTGATATAAACATAATGGACTGGACATCTCGTGGGTAACAGACCAACGGTGTATGATTTCATGGTCTTAAATCTTGCGTTGATAGATAGCCAACGTCTGAAGTTTCGGATCTTTATACTGATAAATCATCCGGGATATCAGGGCTGTCCCTCTGTTGCATCCAGATTATATGCAGACCTGGGCACAGTCAGGATATCTTGCAAAAGAGCCACAAAAGGGCCAAAACCTGAAAACGGAAGAAATCTCTCTAAAAGGGAATTCCGTGTGCTATTAAAGCCAAATCCGTACCATTAAAAGGTATCTGTCTCACCCTCGTCAGAACTTCCCTGGTCTCTCTGCTGTACGGAAGTACTGACCTGTTCACCAGGAAGTCTGGCGTTGAAAAACTTAAGGATGATCTCAGTATACTCACCTGCTACGATGAACTGTTGTGCTTACCTTGATCGCGGGGGTATGCCTTGGAATGGGACACACGGATTTTACAGTATAATTCTACCTAAAGCGTATCACAAAGCTAAAAGTTGAAGTTTGAGCGGTGGATTTAAGAGGACAAGCATATTAACAATCGTATGGACCAGTCCAAGTAAACAAAGAGCTGAAAAGTGTTCCATAATAAGTTTGAAAACGATTTGATCCCGTGGCAGTCTTCCCAAAATAACCCCTGTGTTGGTATTTCATACATATTATTATTTTATTATTTTATTTGTTGCTCGGTGGGTAGATTCGTTGATTTTAAAGGGGGTATTTTGCTATTCTTGAAAAGTTTTGCTGAAAATAATAAAATATTGAGCTGGATGGCCCACCGTCTCGGATGGGACCCATCAGGGTTTGACCAAGTCAAAGCCTGAACAGCCACTATCTCGGACCAATCATCCGAGATGGGCCTGGCCCATTATCATCCGAGAGCATTAAATACCAAACAGACAAAGGTCCGAGACACAATCTCGAATCATCTCGGACTACTTTCAAGGAATTCTCTCTCAACCTCCCTTATCTCGGACCATCTTGGACGATTACGGACCCATTCCGGATTACAGGTACATGATTCCGGACTGAAAATGAGGATCTAGGACCGAGAGATCATCATCTCGGATGATCTCGGATGGAATGACTTCGTCATTCCGGATGAAGAGGTCCATCCGAGATGAACCCCCATCATTCCGGACCTTGACCAGTTTTGACCTGACCCTTTGACCTGAACCTTTTTCAATTGAAGCTTTTTCTGACCTGGACTCTTGAACTGCTTATCGGGACTGCTTTTTGAACCTTCTTCCTAACATGTTTGCTTATGTTTGAGCCTTTTGACGTGTTGACTTTGTTAACTCGTCGTTAACTTCAAATATAAGTTAACACTTATGTAAATAAGCTAACGATTGGAATTTTAGTGTAGAAAAATGGCAGGCGCTATGTTGCAAGCAGGAAATCAACGACAATTGGAGGTAGAATTATTTCACAATCAAGCAGGCTACTTGTCGGACCCTCCAACAGATCACATGGAATTATTTGGTTCTATCATACGGGGTCTAAACAATTACCCCCATCACGCACGCATTACGAGCAGAGCCAATCATATGTAATAGCTGTATCAACGCCTTCTGGAATACTGCAAAGATCAATAGACAAGGAGCAGGATCAATAGAAGCAACCATTCGGAAAAAGAAGGTGATTGCGTCCGAAGCAATGATTAGAGAAGTTTTAAGACTAGGAGATCAGCCAAATTATCCAACGTCTTACGATCAAGCTCGAGTTCTCACTGCACTTAGAAGGATGAGCTATGAAAGTGGATATCTGACAGTTTTGAAGAAACTATTTCTGCCATATTAGAGGCTATTGGTACACTTCTTTCTTCAGTGCATTGCTGAAAACAAGGGTGGGTTTGATAAGCTCAACAAAACGCAAACATCAATAATTGTGGCATTGGTATATGGTTGGGATTTCAATTTTTCTGCTTTCATCTTTGATAATATGAAGAAGATGCTCGAAGATCCGAAAAAGAAGATTTTCATGCTATATCCAATGTTCATTCAGATGATTCTTGATGATCGATACCTAGCGTTGGTCAAGGACCTAAACTTTATCAATTTAAAGCCAATGGGGCCGAGCTGCTTTGAGAACGCTTGTAGAAATAAAAGTGCAAAGCATCACAACTTTGAGGGAAAATTCGCTCTTGAGAAGCATGGAAGGTTTGCATATGTCGTGCAGGAGGCTCTTGTTACCCCAGCTCCTCCACTTGCCTCTGTTGCTCCTGTTCCACCACCGATCAATGCACAGATAGCAGAGGAGCATGATGTAGAGCTTATGCAACAAGTACAACAGGTGGCCGGCAATGAAGAAGAAATTGAAGTTATTGATTCAGAATCAGAAACATGCTCTAGTGAAGAAGAAACAGATTCTGAGAGCGAGGTTGAGACAGTAATGTCTGATAAAGAAGAGGACACCGTTCGAAAGCCTGTACCTATGACTTCTGAGAATCTAGCAGCATTAATTCGAAGCTTACAGGGTGGTGATGGAAACCCTCCATCTGTCTCCACTACCGATGTTCAAGAAACTACTGAAGTGGAAGTAGAAGCGACTGCTGATGTTACTGAAGAATCAGCTAAGAAGAAACAAAGAACCGACTCCGCACCTGATGACATTCTCTCAAGCCCACCAACTGTCCCTGAGTCCACTCGAATCATTAATCCTCATCCTGATCCACGAACAGAAGATGCATCGAAGAAGACAAACACAGAGGACCCAGAGCTATATGATTTTAACTTTGATTTTGAAACCACCCCCTCACAGCCAGGAAGTTCAAGCGGTGGTGTTCAAATTGAAGCTGGAAGTTCAAGTGGCGTACATACTACTGAGCATGTTGAAGCAGCCTTTCGATATGCTTCCGAGAAGAGAGATCTTTGAGAGCGACAATGATAATGATGAAGATGAATACGTTAAGAGGCTGAAAAGACGTGTGGTATTATTAGAACAGGATGCAGAGTTAAAGAATGCTCAGATTGTTTCTCTCCAACAAGATGCTGCATTAAAAGAAGCCCAGATCTCATCACTACAGTCACAACTCACTAGCAGAGATCTTACAATGCTGCAAGGTGATGTAGGGATGTTGATGTCCAATGTTTATGATCTAAAGGCGAAGTTGGAGAAAAAGTTTGGGAATGAGTTTGTGGATAAAGAAGATGAACAATTTTATGTTGGAAGAACTGAACAAACTCCAGAGCAGAGAGCAGCAGCACAAGCAGCAGCTGAAGCAGAACATGCAGCAGCTTTAGAAGCTTACCTGGCTGCTAAACCAAAGAAACAAAGCAGCAAATCAAAGAAAAGGCGAGAACAGAAAGAGAAAGAGAAGCAAAGAAAGAAGCAACTGTTGGTAATGAAGAATTAGGATTTAAATCCTCTAGATGAGAACTTTCAATTGAAGGATCCCACAAAGAGGCCAGACATATTGGTGATAGAATTAGGATCTTCTCATTACGATGAAGTTGGAAACAAATCAGAAGTGGCGTGTTGGAGGTATGACCCTGATAAATAGATGTGGCTGATTACGCGAAAGAGTGGGCATCATGAGAATTATGGCAAAGAGAGTCAATTTGAATCTTGTACCAAGATTGAGTTGAAGAGTCTGTTACGTGCTCCCTACTATGATCCAGATCTGAACAAGAGAGGCAGGGGTTGGGCATTTCACTCAAGATTAGAGCGAGAAGTGAAAAGTAACTTCACTACAATGAAAACCGCCGAGCCTACAATCAAGAGAAACCCTAGAGTTCATGATCCTCACACCAAACGCGCTATCAGATCAGTTATCTGGCTAGCCACTGATAAAGAGAAGATCATTCCAATCTCCAAGAAGTTTGAAAAGGGTATCCTAAGAAATTTTAAATTCTGGGCTTATGATCCAAAGTTGGCTGAAGCTACTATAGTTACTGAAGAACAATCCATCAGGATTCCCAACTCCTATGATTTAATGAGCTTTCATGAAGAAGATATCCTGGTTCTCAACGCTCATCAAATTCGCACAAATGAGAAGTATGTGGAATGTGCCAAGAGTTGGACAAGTGCTGTTGCTAACATCATTATTCATCATCTTTTTGCTCCTGATCCAGAAAATGAGCAAGGTGGTCCCGCAGTTTGATGCAGCTACTGATCCAGTAAACCTAGGGGGAGATTGTTAGGGCCTCGAAGGTTTATGGATATGTAGCTTAGTGGATTAGTAAGAGTTTGGGGATTAATGATTGTAAATGGGCTTTTTGGGTAATATGGGCTTAGGGTTTAGGGAGCATCCTCCCTAAACACTTACTATAAACAGAAGGTCTTGTCATAGGTGCATGGTTGGTGAATTTGGACAAATCTTGTATTAGACAATTAGAGATTATATGCAAGATTCAATCTTTTGAATACACAATAATCCTTCTTTCATCTCTTTGTTTCTTCTACAACTTGTTAGTTTGATTCCGCCACCTTACGAGTTATGCGATATCATTGTGATCTCGGATTCGGGAGTTACAGCATTGACTGGTACACTTGCCGATTGTTTGGTTTAGGTTTAGAGAGTCTTAGTTTACAAATTTAAAACTTAGAGTGTCTAGATTAGAGTAATTTAGTTAGTTTTATTTAAACCACTTTGAGCACATCATATAACAACAAAGTGATTATAACTCTGTTCATTTACTCTGTAAGATGATGATGACTCATCTTCACATATCAAGGTTGTGTTACCAAATGTGTAATCATCAGTAGTTTTGCATGAAGACATCAACTTTTGTTTCTAATCAAGCTCTCTCTCATAAGTGAGGAGTTTGACATCAACTATGTCAGAGTCATCTCTTTAAAACCAACATAGTTTCTCAACACATAAGTAGATGTATCCCATTTACAAGGAAGACATCTCATGAACTTATGACTCAAAGCAGAGTTTGTAAAATCTTTATCTGCAAGCTAAAGCTCGCTGATAAGACAGTTAAACCTTTCAAACTATTAAGTCAGAGGTTCTCCCTTAATATGAGAGAAGGTTTCATATTGCTGATTTAAAATTTATCTCTTGTTCTTTTGAACCTCATCTGTACCACTGAATTGTTCGTTCTAAGTATCCTACAACTCTTTGGCATTCTCACAATGGAGCAATCTAGCAAAGATTTCATTGGATAAGGCCACGGCCAGTATCCCAAATGCCTTAGCATCGAGCTCCAACTTTTGGAAATCCTGCTTAGAGTAGTTGTAGATGCATATGTCTGTAGCTTTCGTCTGTATTTAGTCTATATTAACCTGTTTGTGACCTTTGTGTAGTTTTGTATATGTTTTGTATCAAATCTGGGACAAAACGGAAAGTTAGAATGTTTTGTAAGTCCATCCGGGCGGATGGACATAGTCATCCGGACAAATGATCATCCGAACGGATGATCATCTGGACGATCAGTCTCTTTCTCCCGGATAAGCTCACCTATAAATAGAGGGTCTTGGCTCTCATTTAAGACACTTTTTTCTGACACCTCTGGCGGAGCTCTTGCAAATTCTCTCTGGAACTTTGTACGAATCTTCATCTTCAATGAGAATGAATGCATTTAACGGTGTCTATGTTGTCTATATCTCTCCTACATCACTTTTGGATTCCGCACGATCGTGTTGTCGCTGATCTCACCTGCGCGTGTTCGAGTAAACCGAACTTCCAGTCCTCACAGTAGTCTGTGTGCTTCTTAGGAATGTTAACATTCGGTTGTTCGGTACTCGGAACAAAGAGAACATGAGGGCCATACATGTCACGGCCCCCGGCCCGGTTTGACCCGGTCAAGAAGCCGCGAGACAGAAACCCCGTGGTATTTATTTAATTTGGCAGTGGAATTATTAACAGGATCGTTTAAAACTTGAAAATGCCCGATTATTTTATTTCATAATTAGGGGCAAACCCCGTAATTTACAATAAGGGAAGTTCACTAGGAAACCCCCATTTTACAAAAACATGTTTCTTTATTTTTATTAAGCCACTTCTTCAAGCTTGTAGTTTCTTGGATCACAGCAGATCACCTGAAACATGTTTTAAAAAGGTTTTATCAGCAGGGAAATACTGGCGAGTCACTCAAGTTGCACAAAACGACATATTGTTATAATATACAGTATTAAGGGTGATTACATTGTTTATATCAACCAATTACCCAATGGTATTTGTCACCCGACCTATTTCTGTGACTATGGTCATATCACCCATTGGCTAACTCGTTGTCCAATGGTGACGGTTATCAAGTAATGTATACAAAACCCCACATACCGGCTGTAATTGAAAACTACAAAAACTTAATCCCTGTAATTATAACTTTGAAATAAATAGGGTTTTGGAAAGAAATTTGATAAAAAGAGAATGACTCACATTGCAGATTTAAACGGGCAGAGTTTAGCCTACTGATTAGCCTTGTAACCTAATTTAAATAACAATGCACACGAACTAGGTTAGTAACTAATACAACATTTAGGATAACTCACGAGATTAAAATCCTCACAACGAATGACAAAGTGCAATACTTAAACATCCATCGAATTCACGACGAATGACAAAGTATAGCCCTAATGTGGGCAGCACTTAAACATCCATTGGATTGATTTCAATCAATCGGACATTGAATCGTAGCAGCGATCGAGTTAATACCCTGTATCGTAGCAGCGCCTTGATACCTTAATTTTCGAATTTGAGTAGTATAACTTCGTTTTTGACTGAAATCTCGAGCACTGGTGAACTGCTCATGGCCTAGCAATTTATAGCAAAAATTTAAGTCTTACGCGGCCAGCGTAAGCTCCCTCTTGATCTTACGCGGCCCGCGAGGGCCACCTATACGTAGACTAGGGCTAGCGTGTCACACCTAGGTCTGCCACGTGTGTGACATGTGGCCTGGCAAGTTGATCCGGAGAATTTATGATCTGTCGTGGCCCGTGTAAACCTAGGCTTACTCTTACGTAGCCCTCGTGAAACCTAAAAATATGTTTTTCTTGGTTTTTCATGCACAGTAGGGTTTCAGGGGTCCGGGTTTTCACTTACGGGTCGTTTTGGGACATTTTTGAAGGTCCTTACATCCTCCCCACCTTATTTAAAATCTCGTCCTCCAGATTTACTGAAATAAGTGAGGATACTTTCGCTTCATCTCTGACTCCAGCTCCCAGGTGTATTCGGGTCCGCTTTTTGAATCCCACTTGACCTTAGCCAGTACTAGTCTTTTGTGTTTGAGAAACTTAATCTTTCTATCTTCTATTTGAAGCGATTTCTCCACAAATTTCAACTTTTCATTACCTGTATGTCTCGAAGAGGGACTGATGTGTGTAAAATGCAACATATAAATTACATCAAATAAGGCATAAAACTAACCCTTTTTAAGTACTAATATTGGAAAAAAGAGTGTTTTTGTCTTCCTTTTGTATTTTCAGGATTAAATGAGCTCAAAAACGCAAAAGAAGCAAAAAGACAGCTAAATCCAACATAAATACAAGAAAAGGAACATTAGTGGACTGCCCAACCCCTCAACGGCACCTTCCAAAGCAAAATAGAGAAATCAGAAGACTGAACACGCCCCGTGCTCAGCCAGCACGGGGCCGTGCCCAAGAAGCAGCAGAAAAGACAAACCTATAGAAGCTTCTATTGCCCATCACGGGGCCGTGCCCAGCGGACACGGGGGCGTGTCGAAAGTACAGCAGGCGCATTTATTGTAATTCCGAATTACAATTAATGAGGAGAGAGATTGTCAGACGGACACGGGGCCGTGCCCAGCGGACACGGGGCCGTGCCCAGCTCTCTGTTCAGCCTATAAATAGGAGTGCTTGGATTCATTTCATCTCATCCCTTGGCACACCACCTCTCTCACACTTCATCCACCACCCACCACCATCACAACACCATCATCCACCACCATCATCCATTGTCCATCGCAGAGTGTGTGAGTCGTCTCGGGATCCAAGATTGATCGTAAGAGTTCTTGACAATCAAGGCCATGTTTGCCTAAGTCTCTTACATCACTTGGTGAAGACAAAGTTTCTAGTATAATACTTTTTATTTCTAATCTTTTGCACTTTTTATTTGGTTTTGTATTAATGACTTTAATAACTAGTTACTTATGTTGAAGGTGATCTTTCCTTATCGTTTGTCCGTGGTGTCTTGGCATTATTTTACTGTCTATATAAAATAAAGGATTTTCACCATTCATATCTCCACGGTCTATATGGAGGTATGTTGGCTACCTGGTCGGGGGTTAAGGGAACGGTTTGGTAAAGGTCTTGCCATTGTTCAGCGTTTAGAGGTCCTGCAATGGACCTGGGTCAAATTTAGTAGGACCTCCTTCAATGCTTCACGGTATTGGATGGCGGGGGTCCAAACTCTTTGATCCCCTCATAAGTTAACTACTATTAATACTATAACCCGGCTATTTAGGACTGTATCCCTGCTGACTCAGACTACTTAGCCGAGGGTAACGTCACCGCCAAAAGCGGGGCCTACCACAATACTGCATTAATAACTTAATTCATTATCTTCCAATAATCCACCCTTTTAGGATTGTATCCCTGCTGACTCAAACTACTGGGGTGAGGGTAACGTCACCATCAAAAGAGGGGCCTACTACAATAACTAAGATAATCTCTTAATTATGTGCAAAAGTGCGGAAATAATCAAAGGTTATACTAGATACGAGTCGGAACCAAGTGATTCATCTTGTCTATCTGTTTTTCTTTTATTTTTATTTTCAGCATTTTAGTTAGTTTTTATTTTTCTTAGTTTAAAACATTTTTCTAAACTTTTATTTTGGTTAGACGTTGAGGATAAACCGGTACTAAAAGCTCTTGTGTCCTTGGACGACCTCGGTATCTTACCAACGCTATACTACACTCAACGATGGGTGCACTTGCCCATATGTGTGTTTAGTGTTAGTGAAATATCGTGTTTTATAAATTTAAAAATTGGCTAAAATAAGTGTTAAAAAGGGCTTAAAATATACACCTAATATATATAACACTTTACCGCACATCAAGTTTTTTGGCGCCGTTGCCGGGGACACAAGGATTTTAAGAAAGTTAGGAATCAACGGCCTAATCATTTTTTTATTTTATTTTTAGGTTTTTTCTTAGTTTTTCAGCTTCTGCAGCGCTTAGCACGGGCCGTGCCCGGTCAGACACGGGCCGTGCCCAGCATCATCACTGGCAGTTTTTATTTTCTGAGTTATAGAGAGCTGAACACGGGGCCGTGTCGGTGCAACACGGGGTCGTGTCCAACTCCCAGTAACAGGGATCTAGAAATCAATTACTGTGCCTCTGAACACGGGCCGTGTTCACTGAGCACGGGGCCGTGGTGAACTTTCTGACCAACGTTCTTTTCTGTTTTTACTGCAGGACTTGGAACCCAGGTGCCACATTTGGCCCTCCTACGTAGTGCATGAGCTCCAGTTCTAGTAGAGACATAAAAGAACCCTTAGAAGAACCCGAACGCTTTCTCAGAAAAAGACTTAAAGCTAAAAATCAAGAGAAAGCTTCGGGGGACCAAATTCCAATGGCGGACCAACGTACCCTCATGGATTACCTACGGCCTACCGTAGGCAATCTCGGCGCCGCTATCAATGCACCAAATGTCGAGGCCAACAACTTCGAACTTCGGCCGCATTTGATACAAATGCTCCAAAACTCCGCAACCTTCCACGGGCTTACGGACGAGGATCCCCATCTACATATTACTAACTTCTTAGAAATATGTGATACCTTTCGGATCAATGGAGCATCAAATGACGCCATCCGCCTTCGAATGTTTCCTTTTTCACTAAAAGACCAAGCTAAGGCTTGGCTTAACACCCTCCCAGTTGGATCGGTAAACACTTGGGATGAACTTGCCCAAAAGTTTCTATATAAGTATTTCCCTCCTGCTAAAACGGCTAAATTAATGACTGAAATTAATACATACTCACAAGAGGATGGGGAATCCTTATATGAAACCTAGGAAAGGTTCAAGGAGCTTCTAAGAAAGTGTCCTCATCACGGTCTAGCGGTGTGGCAACAAGTATCCACTTTCTACAATGGGTTGTTGCCACACACAAGACAAACACTTGATTCAAGCTCCGGGGGACTCTTAGGTAATCGTCACCCAAATGAAATATACAACCAAATTGAGGAAATTGCTCAAACCAATTTTCAATGGCACACTCCCTGAGGTAATAAATCTATTGCCCCGGGCGCCCATAAGGTTGATGAAAGCACCTCTTTACAAGCCCAAATCGAGGCCCTCTCTTCAAAAATCAAAAAGCTAGAAATGACAAAAGTGGCATCGGTTATGGCTTGTGAAGGGTGTGGTGGGTCACATGAAAATTGGAGTTGTATGAAAGAATTAGATGAACAAACAGAAACGGTAAACTACATGGATAATAGACCTAGGCCGTCGGGTCCTCCAACGGGTACCTACAACCAAGGATGGCGTAACCACCCAAATCTTGGTTGGAGAGATCCCGGTAATAGTAGTAACCAACAAAACCAACGAACTAATTTTCAACAACCGCAAAATTTCTCTCAACAACAAGGTGGAAGAGAAAGGCTTGAAGATACTGTATCTCGCCTCATCTCTGACACTGAAAAGAAAAACTCGGATCGATTTCAACAATTGGAATCGAATTTCAGAAATCAACAAGCTAGCATTCAAAACGTTGAAAAACAATTAAATCAACTAGCTCAAAATTTCTCCGAGAGACCACAAGGCGCGTTACCTAGTAATACCGAAACGAACCCGAAGGCACAAGTACATCTCATCACATTAAGAAATCGAACCGTGGGTCCCGAGGATGCTCCATTGCCGCCAATTGAAGGAAGCCATTCTAGCCAGCCTATAACTCCTCCTGCGCCAGAAAAGGCTTCTACACCAAATCAAGAGGCCACCAAGACTCCTCCAATTCCGTACCCCGGTAGGTTAAATCGTCAAAAGGCCGATGAGCAATTCGCAAATTTTGAAAGTTTACTAAAACAATTGCATGTTAATATTCCTTTTATTGAGGTCCTAACCCAAATGCCTAAATATGCAAAATTCATGAGGGATTTCCTCACTCACAAAAGGAAAATTGAATCATTGCAATTAGTTAACTTAGGCGAAGAATGCTCAGCTTTAGTACTCAACAAACTTCCACAAAAGAAAATCGACCCCGAGAGCTTCACAATCCCTTGTTCGATTGGGAAGTCTCCCGTCCGAAATGCTTTAGCCGATCTTGGGGCTAGCATCAACCTCATGCCCACATCAATGTTCAAGCGACTCGGCCTAGGAACAACAAGCCCTACAAAGATGAGCATACAACTCGCCGACAAATCCGTCAAATTCCTACAAGGTGTTGCCGAGAATCTGCTAGTCAAGGTTGACAAATTCGTCTTCCCAACCGACTTTGTCATCCTAGACATGGAGGAAGACACCGATGTCCCTCTCATCCTCGGTAGGCCATTTCTAGCCACCGCCCAAGCATTGGTGGATATGAATGACGGAACTCTAACATTGAAGTTTGGGGATGAGGAAGTGAAATTTGAATGTGGAAAGCGAGTAGAGGAAGAAGATCCGGTCAACTACATGAAGGTCATAGACTCAAGCTTGGATGACGCTCTCCGACGGTGTAACATGGGATGCAACACATCCCACTTGGGTAACATATGACCAGGCTTCGGGTCTAGCCAAGGACCCTTATAAACGTGGCGCACCATGGAGGCATTCCACGGAACTATCCTTAGTTAATTTAGATTAATTTTTATGTTTTCTAGTTAGTTTTAATTTTCAGGAATAAAACACACTCATGGTGGTAAAGGATGAAAAGGGGAACGAGAAAAATGAACCCATGCACAAGAACAAGGCAACCCGACAATTCTCAACATTTCAGAAGGTTCAACACGGGCCGTGCCCAACCTACACGGCCCCGTGCTGAGCACCCTGCAAAAAACGCCCAGTTCAGGTAACTGGACACGGGCCGTGTTCACCCAACACGCCCCCGTGTCCAGGCTTCTGTTTCTCTTGTTTTAATTCTGTTACTGGCACTTGAACACGGGGCCGTGCCCGGACAACACGGGGCCGTGTTCAGTGCCCAGTAACACAAATTTTTGCTTTTTAAACACTATTTTACACATCTAATCAACCTAAAAATTTATTTTTGGGACACATTGAGGACAATGTGTAATTTAAGTATGGGGGGGGGGGGGATGCTAAAACCTTGAATTTTGCAAGTCCTAAATACAAGCCTTACACAAAACTCTATTGGAACCGCTAATCACCCCAATTTTTTTCAAAAATTTCATTTTTTTTACTTGTCTAGGTTTAACTCGGAAAATTCAAGTTCTCAAAAAGGTTATATTTTTACAAATTTACAACCAATAGCGTAGTGATAAAAAGAACCAACATAAGAAAATTATGAAAAGGCATAGCAAACTTATTTAAAATTTGATTATATATACTTGATCACATAAAAACCCATTCCCACAAAAGTGAGTTTTGAGCCTTTATTGAGCACACAATTACATATCATTTGACTAAATGCTCATTTTTCGTTTCTTGTGTGAATAGCCGCTTGGTTCTTACGACTCTAGAACTTGCCATGACAATACATTCCCGGTCCTTATCAACTTAAACCCGAGTAAGTAAATGATGGAGGCATTAGGACTACCCTTTTTATTTCTACACCATTATTTTTTCTTTTTCTTTTACCACCTACCCAAAAATCCCCCTAGTTAGCCCCTTTGAGCCTAAACCTTTTCGTTTCATCACCCAAACAAAAACCCTTTTACCCACCAAAACCTTTTTCATTTTTAACCCTTTATTTTAGTAACAAGTTCGGTTCTTCGTAAAAAAAAAATGTGATATTGATGAAGCAAAAAGAAAATAAACAAACAAGTTAATAAAAAATAACTTAGTTTGAATAAAAGCTTCATCAAAATAAAAAGTTGCAAAAATACGAAAACCGACACTTGTTACGCTTTTAGCCCTTTTTCTACTAACCACTAACCCAACCACCTACCTTTAACCCTAGCCTAACCCTTAACCCACAAAGTCCTCTTGATATCTACAAAGGTATAAACGTTAAAAAGGAGGAGGATTGATTTCTTGGCAAGCCTATGGTAGGAATAAGTTCCATGCCGCTCTCGAGTGATTCACTAAAAATACACCTTCGGCCGAGTGTGAGTGATTTCCCCGTGAGGTATGTGAACTTGTATATATATAGAATTTAAAAAAAGGCATGTTATGCCCAAATAAGTAATTTCTTTTATGAAAAGTTCTAAATAAATCATTACGAATAGGAGTGTAAATAAATAAAAATAAAACCCAAAAAGATCTTGGAAATCCCGACACTCTACGACAAGCCCAAAACCTTCTCTTCTACCTATTCCATTTGGGAGTGTAAGCCACATATTAAAGAGTTTTGCTTGAGGACAAGCAAAAGTTCAAGTGTGGGGGTATTTGATGTGTGTAAAATGCAACATATAAATTACATCAAATAAGGCATAAAACTAACCCTTTTTAAGTACTAATATTGGAAAAAGAGTGTTTTTGTCTTCCTTTTGTATTTTCAGGATTAAATGAGCTCAAAAACGCAAAAGAAGCAAAAAGACAGCTAAATCCAACATAAATACAAGAAAAGGAACATTAGTGGACTGCCCAACCCCTCAACGGCACCTTCCAAAGCAAAATAGAGAAACCAGAAGACTGAACACGCCCCGTGCTCAGCCAGCACGGGGCCGTGCCCAAGAAGCAGCAGAAAAGACAAACCTATAAAAGCTTCTATTGCCCATCACGGGGCCGTGCCCAGCGGACATGGGGGCGTGTCGAAAGTACAGCAGGCGCATTTATTGTAATTGCGAATTACAATTAATGAGGAGAGAGATTGTCAGACGGACACGGGGCCGTGCCCAGCTCTCTGTTCAGCCTATAAATAGGAGTGCTTGGATTCATTTCATCTCATCCCTTGGCACACCACCCCTCTCACACTTCATCCACCACCCACCACCATCACAACACCATCATCAACCACCATCATCCATTGTCCATCGTAGAGTGTGTGAGTCGTCTCGGGATCCAAGATTGATCGTAAGAGTTCTTGACAATCAAGGCCATGTTTGCCTAAGTCTCTTACATCACTTGGTGAAGACAAAGTGTCTAGTATAATACTTTTTATTTCTAATCTTTTGCACTTTTTATTTGGTTTTGTATTAATGACTTTAATAACTAGTTACTTATGTTGAAGGTGATCTTTCCTTATCGTTTGTCCGTGGTGTCTTGGCATTATTTTACTGTCTATATAAAATAAAGGATTTTCACCATTCATATCTCCACGGTCTATATGGAGGTATGTTGGCTACCTGGTCGGGGGTTAAGGGAACGGTTTGGTAAAGGTCTTGCCATTGTTCAGCGTTTAGAGGTCCTGCAATGGACCTGGGTCAAATTTAGTAGGACCTCCTTCAATGCTTCACGGTATTGGATGGCGGGGGTCCAAACTCTTTGATCCCCTCATAAGTTAACTACTATTAATACTATAACCCGGCTATTTAGGACTGTATCCCTGCTGACTCAGACTACTTAGCCGAGGGTAACGTCACCGCCAAAAGCGGGGCCTACCACAATACTGCATTAATAACTTAATTCATTATCTTCCAATAATCCACCCTTTTAGGATTGTATCCCTGCTGACTCAAACTACTGGGGTGAGGGTAACGTCACCTTCAAAAGAGGGGCCTACTACAATAACTAAGATAATCTCTTAATTATGTGCAAAAGTGCGGAAATAATCAAAGGTTATACTAGATACGAGTCGGAACCAAGTGATTCATCTTGTCTATCTGTTTTTCTTTTATTTTTATTTTCAGCATTTTAGTTAGTTTTTATTTTTCTTAGTTTAAAACATTTTTCTAAACTTTTATTTTGGTTAGACGTTGAGGATAAACCGGTACTAAAAGCTCTTGTGTCCTTGGACGACCTCGGTATCTTACCAACGCTATACTACACTCAACGATGGGTGCACTTGCCCATATGTGTGTTTAGTGTTAGTGAAATATCGTGTTTTATAAATTTAAAACTTGGCTAAAATAAGTGTTAAAAAGGGCTTAAAATATACACCTAATATATATAACACTTTACCGCACATCAGGGACTACCAGGGATTCATCTGGATAAACATTTCTTGAGGTTGGATACATGAAATACGTCATGTACCCCGACTAACTCTTCCAGTAGTTGTAAGCGATAGGCAACTGATCCTATGCGTTGGATTATTGGGAATGGTCCTACGTACCTTGGACTTAGCTTTCCTTTCTTACCGAACCGAACTACTCATTCCCAAGGAGAAACTTTCAAGAGTACCTTTTCTCCAGCTTGAAATTCTAGTGGCTTGCGTCGATTATCGGCATAACTCTTCTGGCGATCTCGATCCGTTTTCAATCTTTCCTTTATTTGAGTGATTTTGTCGGTGGTTTCTTGTACGATTTCAGGACCGGATAATTGACTTTCTTCTATTTCTGCCCAACAAACTGGAGTTCTACACTTTCGTCCATATAGTGCTTCGAATGGGGCAGTTTCAATGCTTGCATGATAACTATTATTATAGGAGAATTCAATTAAGGGTAGGTGGTCATCCCAGTTTCCACCAAAATCTATCACACATGCCCTGAACATGTCTTCCAGGGTTTGGATCGTCCTTTCACTTTGTCCGTCTGTTTGAGGATGATAAGCTGTACTTAAATTTAATCGCGTCCCCATGGCTTCTTGGAAAGTTGTCCAAAAATGTGAAGTGAAGCGACTATCTCTATTCGATACAATGGAGAGTGGAACTCCATGTAAGGATACTACTTCGTCTACGTACAACTTTGCTAACCTTTCCATGCTAAAGGTTTCCTTCATGGGTAGAAAATGAGCTGATTTGGTTAATCGATCCACAATTACCCAAATCGCATCATTACCTTTTCTGGTTTTGGGCAACTTAGTAACAAAATCCATTGTTATGAGCTCCCATTTCCAAACAGGCATTTCTAATTGTTGAAGTAACCCTGAAGGTTTCTGGTGTTCTGCCTTAACTTGGGAACAAGTAAGACACTTAGATACATATTTAGCTATATCCTTTTTCATACCAATCCACCAGAAATTATTTCTTAAATCTTGGTACATCTTATTATTACCAGGATGCATGGTATACCTAGATTTATGGGCTTCCTCTAAAATCTTATTTCTTAAATCTCCTTGCTTAGGTACCCAAATTCTTTTCTTGTGGAATCTCCAAATTCCATCACTTCCTTGTTCTAATTCTTTTATTCTTCCTTTCATTCCTTCAGCATCATCCTTGATTGCTGTTTCCTGAATATTCTTCAGTTGTTCCATTAAGTCTAATTGTAAACTTAATCTAAGAGCACGAACTCGCTTTTGCTTTTCGTGATACTTACGACTTAAGGCATCTGCCACTACGTTTGCTTTTCCTTCGTGATATTGAATATCACAGTCGTAGTCACTTAGAATTTCCATCCATCTTCTTTGTCTCATGTTCAATTCTTTTTGCCCAAATATGTATCTTAAACTCTTATGATCTGTATAGACAGTAAACTTACTTCCATACAGATAGTGTCTCCAAATCTTAAGGGCAAAAATTATGGTTCCTAACTCTAAGTCATGAGTCGTATAGTTTTCTTCGTGCTTTTTCAATTGCCTTGAGGCATACGCAATTACCTTCTTGCGTTGCATTAGTACACATCCTAATCCTAACTTAGAAGCATCACAATAAACTTCAAAATCTTCTGTTCCTTCTAGCAAGGCAAGAATTGGAGCGTTAATTAATTTCTGCTTTAAGATCTTAAAAGCTTCCTCTTGCCTAGGTCCCCATTCAAACTTCACTGCTTTACAAGTTAGCTTAGTTAATGGCACAGCTATCTTAGAAAATCCTTAATGAATCGTCTATAATATCCTGCTAACCCTAGAAAACTTCT